>CAJQUN010000107.1:467018-556287 GCA_907163345.1 Haberlea rhodopensis
TTTTGGGATGTAGTATTTTTTAGTACAACTTATGTTCTACAGTACATGTAGATAGTGGTGAGCAAAAAAGTTTGATTTTACCGAACTAACCGAATTAATTCAAAAATTCGGTTCGGTTATTTTGGAAGTTTGTTTTAATTTTTTTTAAATATCGGTTTAATCTCTTCGATTTCGATTTTCATTTAAAAATATCGATTAACCTATTAAACTGACTACACCGATATTTTATATTATATTTTATCTATTTTTAAAAAAAATTAAATCAAATTTTTAAATCAATCGGCAACCGACCGAAATAACCGATGTTTGTCAATGTTCGGTTTGTTCGATTTTAAGAGTAGATTTGGTCGGTCGGTAGGTCGAAAAACAAATTAGGTCGGTTTCGATTTTTAAAAGCTCAGTTCGAGTTTTTTTCGAATGCTCACCACTACATGTAGGTCTTGGCCTAGTCCTCCTACATCCACTGTTAATTTTTCAATGCAATAAAAGAAGTGATATCATGCAGGCTTAATTTTAAAAAAAAAATCTAAATACCATTGTAAACCAATGTATTATCTCGAATCTTCAAAGCAACCCTATTTTGTAATTAAGTTCATACGTTTAACAATTTGAATCGAAATCTGAGATCTTTCCATTTAAAATATATGATTGTTTATGTTGGCCGGTAATAGCTTCATTTTGAGAAGGTTACTGTAAGGTGGCTACACGTTTCTTACCTGTAGCAATGGAGGCTTAGAATTGTCAACAAGAGTAGAAGGCAAAGCTCAAGATGATGAGCTCTTCCATTATAATTTAATATGAAAGGATACTGTATTTTTACCCACATACAATACTACTTCATATTACGATTGGCTTCGTTTTCAAGATTAAATTGTGGCCATGGTTAGTGGCAAGATGATATTGGTTCTTTCTCAGTCAATAAGTGTCTTCGTTTTCGTTGTTATGTTTTTTCTTAAGCATAGTTTGTTAACTCATTTGTTTTTCTTTTTTTTCAAACTTATGTAAGTTTATGAGTATTTCTAGTGCTATGATCTATACTATTTTTGCTTGTCGAGAAAAAAATAGGAACTATCACTTTATAGAAGTACCATATATTTTAATAATATTGAATTATCTTTCATAAAATAGTGAAAATTTCAAAGGATAAATAATTGAATTACTAACAATTTTTTTTAAATTTCAAAGGATTAAATGATTAAATTACTAACAATTTTTTTTTAAAAAAAAATTGATCGTTAATTATAACGAATAATGAAAGAAATAGGAGAATTATATGATAGAAGCAATCAAATGATATGATTTGGTCGTATAAGTATTTGAATGAGAAGGTGTGGACATGGAGATACCGGCGTTGCCAATTCACCGAGGGTTGTTACTTGTTAGTTACAAGTAGATTATTTTGCTTTTTCTCCACTTATTTTCTTATTTTAAAAAATACAAATAGATAAATAAAATTGCCGTATAACAAGGATTAATCTGATTTGTTAAATAATGACGATGACAAAAATATTAACTTAAAACTGTTTAGTTTGAGGTTGATGAGTGGATTATTGATTGGATTAGAGATGTCAAAATGGACCCATATCCAATCCGACCCACCAAATAGGCATGTTGAACAAGTATTTTTTGGCCAGCCGGAAGGTGGGCCTATATGGGCCAACCCGTTTAGGCCGCGGGTTTTGCCGGATTGGCTGGCTAGCCGGCGGGTTGGCCCTTTTTTATATAAAAAAAATGTTTATTCCTTTTTTTTAGCTTTAATTCATAATAAGAACTTAATGTCACATTGAGGATCCGATCTACTATATATTTTTCACTTGATTGTGCTTGAAAGTTGCATCATATATTTCAAAATTGAGTAAATTATCGATTTCCTAGTCAAATATTTTTAGTAGCATGGTTAATGTCTAGATAAAACCTTAAGCAAGTTCCATTATTCTTCTGGCATAAGTTTCAGGCTCGGAGTGTTCAGCTGGAAGTCTTTTTTGAAGATTTTTTTATTTTATTTTCGACGAGCTGGCCCGCCCCAACCCGCGACCTGTCTCGGGTTTGGTTGGGTTGGGGTTTACCCAACCCGCCTGAAGGCAGGCCAAACGAACGTGGGTTAGGTGGGCCAGCCCGTTTGGATCAGGCTTGCCCGTTTTGACAGCTCTATATTGAATGATAAACTCACACATAAATTGCTATGTAATTAACCATATTACATATGCTATTATATCTCTCAATTTTTTTTTGTATTAAATATAATTACCAATCGATTATGGGTCTTTTAATAAAATAACCTGAATTTTTTATTTTTTAACAAAATAACCCATTTTAAAAATATTTATCAAAGTAACCCGAAACGCCAACTCAATTGACGTCTTCTAATGGAGAACTGAGTTGGCATCTCCTACATATTTTATTTTATTTTTTTATGTTGGAGGCGCCAACTGAGTTGGCGCCTCCAACATATTTTTTTTTTAAATTTTAATTTTATTATTATTATTATTATAATAATAAGTAAAAAATCTTACTATATGATCTCTTTTTCCTCATATTGAACATCTTCAAGCCTATTATTTTGTTTAAAATAAATGTCAAGTCAAAAAATTAATTCGGTGGAACCGAGAGGAAGAGCTTGCGAACTGAATTCTTGTAGCAATATAAAAATAAGCTTATTCAGTCCTTAAACGATAAAGACAGCGATAGAACTGGAATGCTGGATCGAACCATTTACTCAATACAAAGCTATGAAGCACGGACACTGACACTGTGACACGGACACGACGCGACATGAACAAGCGACATGGATTTTTAAGAAAAACAAAAAAGATTTCTTAAATAAAGAGGAAAAATTGGACTTATTTGATAAAGTTTTATGAAATTAGTTGGAAATAATAATTTTTGATTGACTTAATTAGAAAAATATTTTAGAAACCAATACCAATATACAATTCCTTTTCTTCTTTTTTTTAAACATCCCAATCTAAAGCTGTTTAGAAAATAGCGACCGTCAAATCATTATACCAATTTGAGGTCTATATATTTGGGCTCGGTTTTGGGGTTATTTATTTAAATAACGTACATTTAAAAAATATTTAACAAAATAAACTAAAATATAAAAATTTAATAAAATATTCCAAAACGCTAACTGCCATTCAAGTTGACGTGTCCAATATACGCCAATCAAGTTGGCGTGGCCAACTTCCAAAAAGTTGGCCAAGCCAACTTCCATTATTTTTATTTTTCTTTTTTTAAAAAATAAATAAACAAATTTAAAATAAAATACAATAAAAATATATACAAGTCCAATTTTTGTATGGAATTGGTTTGTGCACAACTCATAAATCAACTCATTAGTCTAAATTGAATGATTTATTATTTTATGTTTTTTCTTTAAAATAAGTTTTTTTTTGAGTTGGTGTATAAGTGAACGCAAACCAGATATATAAAATAATAAATCAGTCAATTTATACTAATGAGTTCATTTATGAGTTGTGCAAAAATCAAGTCCATACAAATATTAGATTTGTATATATTTTTATTTTATTTTTTATTTAAAAAATAAAAGAAAATAAAAGAAAAAAGTAGAAGTTGGCGTTGGCCAACGTTTTGAAAGTTGGCCACGCCAACTTGATTGACGTGTCTTGGACATGCCAATTTAGTTGGCGTGTCCAACTTTCAAAGTTGGACACTGAAGACGTCAACCCAGTTGGTGTTTTAGGTCATTTTAGTAATTTTTTATATTTTAGGTTATTTTAATAAATATTTTTAAAATATAAGTTATTTTAATAAATAACCCAATCGATTATCTCATACCATTTACCAAACACATTAAGGTTTTATAAAAATATACATATAAAATTAAATAATTACAAATAAAATGTAATAAATTTTTTTTATTTATATTTTATTTTGAGCCGAACAACCCCTACTCGATGTTTTGTCTTGGTATGGGGTGAGAGAGAAAATAGAGCATAGAAAAAGTAATCTAATTTTTTTTTTGAACGAAAAAAGTAATATTTAATTTGTGCAAGTGAAATGGAACACATTCAACATTCCATTAGAGCCATATATGTTCCCATGTTTCTTCTTATCTTTGGGAGAAATGGATCCTTAAATGAATATATCGGCATCTATTTCTAATATGGCCAAATGAGAAACAGTAGATAGAGTATACTAATCCAATTTGGACTTGCCAATATAATATTTGGCAAAGAGGATGCAAGTTGGAATCATTTCTATATTGAGCAATTGTCTTGCCAAAATTTGAATATTCTATTTTATATAAATGAAACTAACCTCAATGATTGTTATTGGATAATGAAATCGATACGGTAGAGTTCCCCGCTCACTGAAATTCATTAGTAGCCGTGAATAAAACTTTTGGTTATCACCTTGTTTTTTGGTTCGATTTGTAATAATAACTTTATATGCAATAAATAGACAGAACACAAGATTTTTACGTGGAAAACCTCGAGGGAAAAAACCATGGGACCTAGTCCAGTATCAAGAAAAATGGAGGAAAAGGTAATCGGAATCGAATGGGGAAGAGGGCCAGCCTCCAGAGGCGATGAAGAAGCCTCTCAAGATCAGTAAGAGGTGATGCTCCCCACTTTTTCCCAACCCTAATGTTCCTTCTTAAATATGTATATGAGCTCTGGTAATGGGCCTTCATAATTAAGGTTAATGGGCCTTAACAATTAAGGAAAAATGGGCCAGGGTATAATGATCTCTAGTATCTTGCGAGACCAGGTCGAGCCCACTGAGTTTCGGTCCAAACCGCACCGGGACAATTACCGAGGTATCACAAGTATCCCCCTCTAGTCGAGCTAAAGTAGCGCTATATCAACTCCAACTGGTTAGGTGATGACCCAAATCGGTAGTCATTTCAAGTGTCAAACAATGATGTGATCTTGTGAAACGACCATTGAGAAGTGGAATCCCAAACGCCGTGCCGATTTCCCAAGTCGTGCTGTCGGTAGAGCCATGACAATTCGAGTGTCGATCATTGATAAAGTAGGCGGCTCATATAACCCATACGAGGAACCGGTGTAATCATAGTACTGAGAGGTCGTGCCAATAATAATCATAGTGAGGAAGTCAAGTTTTCTTAGGTTTTATGGATCCTCGAGTTTGATCACTCATTTTGAAGTGATTTTTCCACGGCTCTATCCCACTCATTCATCATAATAATAGGTTCCATCACATAAACATTCAGCCCTGTGATTGTCTTGGGGCTTTATTTTCTTTATACTTTATTTGATTTCTTCTACCATTGTTTTGTACACTCTGTCACATGCTGGTAGTTTTCAATTTGCTATCCTTTCATCATGGTAACGTTGTGTACAGATGCCGTTGGTTCTTTGTTTTTTTTTTTTTTTGGGATTTATGGTTCTTGTTTTACAAGTATTCTAATGGTTGGCTTTGCATTATAGCACTTTGCTCTCTTCAGGATGCACCTCAGCCTGCAATTTCAATACTTCTTGCTGTGGGTGCTGTTCACCAGCATCTGATTCAAAATGGACTGAGAATGCAAGCTTCCATCGTTGCTGATACGTCTCAGTGCTCAGCACTCATCAGTTTGCATGCTTGATTGGATATGGTGCGAGGTAACTGATATTTGCTTTCATTTGTGATGGTATCATGAATAATGTAATTGCATGTCATACTTCATTGTTTCTGTGGCTCTTCTGTTGGTTATTGTAACTTGTAATTTTTGAGAGTGTTCTTGACTTATGGGACAAAAATGCAGACTCGTCTATTAATTTCTTTTAGTTTAAGTCACATTTATGGAGATCAATCGATCATTTGTATCCGTTATGGAGATTTTTTGTATATGTTAGAGTATTGCAAGTGTTTGTTTACTATGTTTTTTTTATAGTTATTTCTGTTTTTTGTATTTCGATGTTCAAAAAGTCGAAGTATTTGTTGTGTTAAATTGCTAAAATTTGAACTACATTTCTGAAACAAGATACCTATATTCAGTTTAAACATTCTTACCCAAAACAAGAAGTTGGTTCCTTAATGCCAATCAATGCAAGAGTAGCATATGGGATATTTATCTCCATTCACTCTTTCCTTCATCATATCCAACTTATATACTGGGAGATTCTATGTTTCTTGTTCTTTGATTTTCATAGGTGTTTCTTCTTCTTGTCAGAGTATGAAGCAGCAGCTTAGTGTCTTTATTCATGTGTGCTGTATGCCCGTACTTAGCATGGGAGACGTGTCATCAAAGGCGGTTGAGCAATAAAACGTTGAACCTGATGCGGAATGGAAAAATGCCCTCTGTGACTATTGAACAGGTTCAATACTCAGGAGAATTTTTGCAAGGTTTGTACAGCAGTGCTCTGATTATACAATATTTAGATAATTTACAATTTTTGCATTCCTATCATTTTTTTTAACATGATTTTGATCATTTTTAATTCATCATGGTTTATATCTTATTCCTCATAACTTATGTACTCTAAACTTGAGTTGGAAGCAATTGAGCTACTGTCTAATTCTAGAAATTGATATTCTTAAGTTTTTTTAAAGCTGTTTTCAGTGCTCTTAATAATGTAGCTTTTTATTTTTTCTGAATTTTTGTTTCACCAGAATTTGTCATAAATTTTGTTTGAGGTGGTGAAATCTGGCATTTTCAAAACTCTCTCCAAAATGGGAATCTCACTGCTCTCCAGGTATGCTCACATTATCAGGCATTTTGATGTTGTGGTTACTAACTTTCTAGGTTGTACATTCCTATAATTCTAATTTTCTGACATATGCTATAAAATATATGTATGTGGTTTAGTTACTGTAGTGCACATATATTTTAAATTTATGGATTGGGCAAGGATGTAGTGGACTTTCTTTTTGTGGGAGCCCATCAAGCATTGGTGGATTGATGTTCTATGAGGTAATAACCCGATGGAAATGGGCCATTTGGTTGAGGTCTTGTTGCTTTTTGTTAGTATAACTGGTTAGGTTTTTGCACGAAATAAGTTTCATTTAGTTGAGATGATGCTATTAAATTGGCTTGTTTCTTATGCTCCTTTGCGCCTTACTAGTTACTTACTGGCGTGCAATGCAGGTGAGACGTTGACATCGAGTTATCTTTACTTGTAAACAATTTGCAATAGCTGAAGTATTTCACTTCTCGACTCAAAGAAAAAATCAGGAGTTTCATTTTTCGAAGTCCCTATATATTAAAACATAAGTCCATCGAAGATTGAAATTTGAAAGACTAATTTATCAAGTAGGAAAGTCTATTAAAACTTCATAATAGCTTGGGAGTCGATGTTTGCTGCAGCTTTCATATCTTGTTGGACTAATATGTGATTTTCTGGAGAAAACAAATAGTGAGCAAGGAGAGATGGTTTAACGAATCCATTGCTGACTATTTGGCTAATCTTGGGAAGTATGTCTCAGCCATGGTGGCAGACGGAGCAAGGCTGACTTATGCTAGGGAATCATCACATTTCTGGATGGTAATAGTGTAACTGACTTCGATTGTAGCCACAGTTTATCAGCTATACTAGGATTTTATGAAAGACGGGTGATTTTGATCTGAAATCCAAGAATCCAGTCTTATAAAAATGGTAATGCATTTCTTTGTTTGAATGTCCAATCTCCTTTTAAGTTATAACTTATGGCATGAAAATGTACATGAGTTTAGCTATTTTAGAATTTTATGCCTTTATGTAAAAATAAATAAATATTTTCATAAATAATTTTATGAAGGCAGCAGATGCAGCACCACATATCTACTTGATGATGTGATAATATCAGATCGAGTATATGATGGTAACTCGCCAAAGAAGCCATGGACATGAGTATTAAATATGGAGGGAAAATATCACACTTTCTTCCATCTCTCTTGCTTAAATAAATTTCTTAGTAGAGATCAAAGAATCAAACCTCTAAACAAGCACCGAAAATATAACTGCGCTAAATAACCAGCACATATAAACAAATTAAAGAGTTTTGTTAAACATCAGCTGCCATTTAATTAGCAACAACAGAGGAGAAAAGAAGCAAAGATTGAAGAAGCGTACTTTTAGGCAAGCACAGAAGTCATATTTGTTTTTTTCAAAACCAAAACATATAAAAGAATTCAGAAGTTTTGGTAAAATCATTCTAGCCAGAGCCAATGTTCGGATTTTCATCTAATCTCTCAGACTCTATCTAACCAGCCTCTCCAATTACAAATGCATTTAATCATCAGTTAAAAAAATATAAATTGCTATCCTAGACATACACCTATAAAAAACATTAAATAAATTTTCCTGTAGATTCTTCAACTGAAAAATAAGTTGTCGAAACTAAAAGATAATGGATAAAAGTTTTAAAGTCATAATCCTAAGGTACGTGCGAGCTCCTATGGAAAATCTAAAGCCTTGTGTAATATTTTTGGTGGGTTGAATGGTGAGTCGAAGCAGGTGCTACGTGGCTTAACTAAAGCCTGAGATCGGGCCATCTGTTCTCATTAACTGGCTTGTTGTTGGTCATCCGTTTGGGCCAAATGAACCGTGGATAGATCAATAAATACCATAATGGAGCATTGTTCTTAGCTGAAGAATGTGGGAGCCATCGAGTAGTTTAAACCAAATAGGGAGAAGAAAAATTGTGACGTAAATGTTTCTTAACCATGCTTAAGATGACAATAATTTGACTATAAAGTGGCTCACTTGTTTTATAAAAGAAGGTGTGTCTTTCAAAACTACATGTGAATCTTCACACAGAAACACGCCAAACAGAAAAATGGTTTCAGGTTCATATAGTAAGAACCAAGAAAACAAAAAACCTCAACCTAAAAGGAAAGATTCATCGAGTTGGGAAAAGAACGAACTATAGACAGAAACAACATGGTGCACAAAAAGAATACACGTTTGTAAAAAAAAGGAGAAAAAAAACCCACCAAAAAAGCAGAAGTACCCCCGTAAAGCCATCAAAGAACATAAAATGTGGAATTATAAAACGAAGAATCACCGTAAAGAAAGATAACGAAGTACGGAAACCAAACCACATAGGCTCAAAACCATGAACGAACGAAAGCATGGTGAACAACCCCATCGTTATGATTTCATGCATAGCAACAAAAAAAACAAGCAATCAGAGAATCATTGTGGAAGATAAAGTCAATGATACATGAAACTCGGTCCCACTTCTATATACTCAGTTTTATAAATTCCAACACATATTTATCTTCACGAACACCCGATTCATATAAGTATTTTCTCACGAAATCTAGCCCAAGAGAGGAAAGAAGAAGGCGGTGAACGAAAGTGGATGGGACGTGCTCAAGAAACCAACCAATTAAAAAAAAAAACTTTTAAAAAATAAAGTGTATATTGGGCAACAAGAACATAAAATGGGATGTGAATGAAAAAAACAAACGCCCAAAAAAATTTCAGAAAGCTCAAACGAATCATGGCTACAGTAATGTTTGTGTATATTCAAGAACAAAAAAAGGCAAAAAATACAAGATCCAGTTAAATAGGTTGACAGAGAATTTTTATTAGAAGATTGTTACAACAGAAATGAGACGAACAAACAAAAGAGAAGAATTAATAAAAATGATATGATCCCTCCCAGAGTTAAAGAAAATCCCAATTTATTGAAAGTCAGTCGCTGACATATTCAAAGATAAATAGCTTTCAATGATTATTAGTTATTTTCTATAATCAGTTCATTCGATCGAGACATTTATATTTGTTCCTCGCTGCCCCCTCCATAGTTTCATATACTTGAAAGATTTTTCCAAAATTTCTCAATAATTTTTATCATACTCCTCCGGCTATGATGATAAAAAGTGAGACCTAGTTCCTAAATTTTATCGTTTATTTTGATGGTTCGGATAATGTTTTTTAAATATAAATTCACATTGATCAGTATAATGTTAATATCTCATGTTTTATAGTTTTAAGATGTGCTTCACTTTTTATACTATAGGATCACATCTTGAAGATCTAACTAAAAAATCTCCAATTGTTGCTATTGAAGATCACATTATAATTAGCAAAAAACTACATCATAAAGCTTGAAGAAACCAAAATTCAAAAGAGATTTGACAGTTTACATGCTTTGTCAGTCCAGTGATCCTCCATTAGATAACCAATCCTTTTTTTTTTCATCTTCAATCAACCCCGAAAAATGATAACGTTCCATGCAAGGTTGATCCTCTTAGACACTTCAAACACACACGAGTCACCAACTTTAAGATCATTGTCCTCGACGAATTTGCTCCAACCAGAAGTGAGCGAAGCTTTATTTTTTCTGCAAATGTACCTTACTACCCATGACTTCCCCTCTGAAACAAGTTGGATAGAGTTATTTCCTTTACCAGGCGAGAATTCTTTGGCAAAAGCTGGTGATATATTCTGCAAATTCATGCGCTTAAGCTAAGGTTCATGAAAAGTAGTAGTAGAAGCAATAGTACTAATAGTAATAGTAATAGTAATAAGAATAATTATAGGAAGAACAACATCAACAATAACTTAAAATATCTGCCGATGATTACCAACTTGGCGTATGGAGTTCTGACATAAGATGGATGCATCACAACTATGGAGAAAGGGTTTCGGATTGGCTTCTCAGACATGAAAACGAGTGCCCTCGTATATGCTTCAAATCTGTTGTTAGCCTGCTACTGCACTTGCTTTCCATCCGAGTATTTCAATTCTGGGCCTTCATCTACCGAAAAATAACATTTCGTACATACATAGATAGACAAAAGATATTAAAATATTGCAACTCTCATAGTAAACCCATAATCCCCAAACATCTTGACTACAATAAAAGTTTAAGCCCGAGAATCAATAAGATATCAAATCTCGGTGAACATTCATGGTTCTTTGTTCTCTTATGAAATTTCTAGATTCAAATGAGAACCCAACCTACCAATATCAGAGCCATCATTTGGAGATGAAGCCATGAATCTTGACTCTTTTTTCACGGGAGATGACCTATTTTGTTCCTTCAACTTCTCATTATGCAACTCATCAGATTCTTGCATCCTCTTTTCCTTTCCCCATCTTGAAGGAGGATTATTGTCTATTACTTTGACAGAAACATTACTCGTTGTGCCATCGACATCATCTTGATCTTTGCTTCTCACGTTCTTCCCTGTAAAAACTTCTTTCAAGAATACAACAGAATCGTCGGATTCTGATTCAATTCCCTTGGCTATAGCCACTTGGTTCAAACCAGCGTCTCTGTGAAGGGAATCATAGTGAAAATAGTCTATCTCTGTAGCAGTAGTGTCGAATATGTAAACCTCAAAATGAGAATTTCCAACATATTCGAATAACAAGAAGTGCCCAAAACGGATAGAATAATACTCTTCAAATTGCTGCCATCCTTTGTCTAGCCAAGTTTCACGATTGGAGTGAGCCAGTTCTACTTTCCATACTAAACCACTAGGAACCTTGAGAGAGAGACAGTCTGGCAGATTGTGCCCGTATCTTAGCGTAATTTCAGTTGGAAGTCTCTGAATACAAATCTCAAGTAAGAAGGTCATAACAAGCATGGGAAAAAAAAAGAAAGAAAGACAGCTTGATCAGTTCAACACCTAAAAAATCATCCAAAAACTTTTGTGCAGCTCTATCCAGATAACCGGGAAAAAAAAGTAACGAAATCTGAAGCATATTATTTTTAGAAACCACATTTGATCTCCAAGTACATTAAATCGACTATCCACCAATCTTGCCAAGTTACATGATTGTAAAAAATAAAATCATACAGACAAATCTAAATACCATTATCACCAAAAAATCAAATCTTGGAATAAACCCAGACATCAAGAACTAAAAAGAAAGGAACATTTACTTAAGTTACGAGGCATGAAACTTACAAGTCTGTGTATTCCAGGGTTTAATACAATCTTGAAAAAGTTCGGCACCTTTTCCCCAACAGTGGACCGGCTTGAACCAGAACCATCTCCTTTTTCGGGGATATAATCCGTTGTCATCCTGAGGTTTCGGAGATGAAATGCAAGGGATGAGAAGTTGAGAGAGAGCACAATATATAAGGACGATTTAGATACAAAGATTTTGCAGTGGCTTGTCGCTTCCAAGTATAAACCTAGGAATTTTAAACGATTGCATTTTCTATTTTATATTTTATGCGTAGGAGCGAAGAAGGGTTCTCTTTGTCGTTTTGTATAGAGCTGAACGGGCCAGCCCGACCCAAACGGCCTGGCCCGTCCAACCCGCGGCCCAAACGGGCACAACCTGTTTGGGCCCATCTCCAGGCGGGTTATGAAAATCTCAAACCAACCCGACCCAAAGCGGGCCGCGGATTGGGGCGGGCTGCCCGCCGAAATATATTTTTTTAATTTTAATTTTTTTAAAAAAAAAAAAATTTTTAAATTTTTTTTAAAAAAAAAAACTTCAAAAAAAAATTTCCATCTAAACTTGTCGAACCTGGAACTGATGCTAGAAGAATACTGAAACTTGTTTCAGGTTTTATCTAGATACTAACACTACTACTAAAAAAACTTGATTAGTGAATCAGTATTTTACTCAATTTTGAAATATTTGTTACAACTTTCAAGCAAGACCAAGTGAAAATTATATAGTAGATCGAATGCTTCAATGTGATATTGAGTTTTTATCTATAAATTGAACCTAAAAAAAGAAACTACAAATTTTTTTTTTTAAAAAAAAATGGGGCCAACCAGCGGGCCAGCCCACCAACCCGCGGGTTGGCCCGCCAAAACCCGCGGCCCGTTTGGACTAGCCCGTATAGGCCCGCCTGCTAGCGGGCCTTAAAAATGGTGACGCGAGCTTGGCCCATTTTGACAGTTCTAGTTTTGTATGAACTCCTGACCTTCGTTACTTGACATTATTGTGAAGGTAATGGAACATTGTGTTTGGGATTTATGTCTAAAATTACAAATGAGTTGTAATAATATTTGATGTTTATTTAATTATTGAGGAATTTATTTTCGATTATTTTTGTATGTATGTTTTGATGTTTTATAAATATAAAAAAATCCCTTGATTATTTAGAAGGTTTTAAATATTGTACAATTGTGCATGAGGATAATATTTAAAGTTTAAATAATTTAAATATTAAATCCGTGATATTAAATTAAAGTTGAGATCTTTAATTTCATCACTAACGTTGTTGATTACATTATGAATAATGTAGTCTTATTCAATTGTAAATAATGAGATTATTGGAATGAAAGTATTTATGTATAATATGATCATATAGGACTGGAACACGATTATTGTGAATCTTTAATAAATTCGTTATAGAATTAGAGTATTCATTATTAATCAATGATGGTCAGATATGGAATAATCTCAATTCTCAGTAATAATAAACTCGTATTTATTAAGTTGCATTTTTTTTATATAACTCCTTTTTACATAAATTCTAATATAAATTAATTAAATTAATTGAGTAATTAGTTATGTCTTTTAATATGCCATGACTTCTACTTTTTTGTCCCAAAAATAGTTATGGAGTTTTTTTAAAAAAAATTAGTAGACAAGTGGATTTCGTTCTTGATGCAAAAATGTTCCAAAAATTGTATTAAATGATGTCAATGAAGAAAACTAAGTAATAGGAGGGTATCATTCTCTGTGGGATTGATATCCTTACTCATATCTTTATACTAAAATTTGATACCGTATACTTAGGTAAAAAAATCACCATCAGACAGCTGCCACCCTCAATGCCGAATAGAATCGACCCTGCATGCATGGAAAGTGAAAACACCTGAAAATTGGAGAAAACGTGGAGCAATTGAGAGATGGATAAGGAAATATGGGCTATTTTTCAAATTACTATAAAAAAAAATAAAAAAAATTCTCAAAAAATGTGACTGAGAAAATGTTTACACTTCTAATTTAACCCGTTACTTGAGATAACGGGTTCTGGAAAAAAATGTTTCAGAACTCGTTATTTCAAGTAGCGTATTCTGTTTTGTTTTTTTTTTTTAAGTTTTAAAGGAAGTTTGATGAATTCGTTATTCATCTTTACTTTATCTATTATAATAATTATTATTTTTATTTGTATTATGATATATAATATAATATAATAATAATAATAATAATAATATTATTATTATTATTATTATTATTATTATTATTAGTAGTAAATAATAATATTAAATCCCGAACATGATATGCCGACGATAATGGTCGAACTATTTTTATTATTACTAATGTTATTACAGTTATTATTATATTATAATAATAATATATATATATATATATAATAATAATAATAATAATAATAATAATAATAATAATAATAATAACAACATATGTGTATCTAAATTATATCAAATTACATGTTACACACTTATTCGGAAGTAGCGTTAAACTGTCTACATGGATGATAATTTGAATGCTCTCTAGTGCCATATCTACTCGGTTGTGTATCTGCGTCTTCTAACCCTCTGAGCGATCGGCTGACTCGGTGATGAAGTAGATAGTGGACCTTCATCAAAATTTTCTTCATTCTGACTCGATGATGAAGTAGATTATTGTACATCTCTATATGCTAACGACATATCCTCGTATGAAATATGCGATATATAATGTGGATTTAGTGGTACGTAAGCTGATGTGTCAAGCTCCACGTGTTTGGAGTACGAGGTCGTAAACATATCATGATCGTATTGAGTAAATGGTGAAAAATCATCTGATCTCATGGTCGGCCGATAAACCTCCTCCACCATACTCATACCATGGAAGGCTGACAAACGAGATGTAGAAGGAGCGCTAGTGTCAAATCATTCTCTAGTATGGTGTGAAGTCCTCACCCACTCGTTGAATGTCGAAGTAGTATGTATGTCAAAGCCAGCAGGAATACAATTTATCCACTAAACCTCTGAGACGGTGGGACTGATTGGACAGGGATACTGGTTAAGCATTCAGAAGTACTCTGTTGTTGAAAATATTCACAGCATTATCACCAGCATAAGTATAACCATCTAGAAATGAATTACAAGTCGCTAAGTCATCATAATGCCTAGCTCGAGCATTTATGTCCATTAATGCTAACTGGTCAGTCTGAAATATATATAATAATCATAACGTTAGCATAATATATATGTTAGGATTATAGTCAATAATAAACAATAACAATATTTAATTCTATACCACAAAAGCCATAATCGGTTAAGTCATTTCAGTACACATTGCGTGTAACTAACTTATTTGATCATAAATTTATTTAATTATAATAAAATTTAAGGGAGTGTATTCATTCTATTGATTTAATGATTTTTTTAACTGATAACTTTTATAGAGTTGATAGATTTATAGTGACTTGATATAATCTCATAGAGTTATAAAAATATTTTAATAGACTCTTGTTGACTTTTTTCATAGAATTCTGTGGAATTTTATTGCAATATTTCAGACATTATAAACTTTTTCATAGAATTCTGTAGAGCTTGTAACTTATAATTTTGTAAGATTGTTATAGATATTTGTAAATTTTTCTATGTTATTTTATGGTTTGTAACTTACAATTATATCTTATTTTTATCGATTTATTTGAAATAGTAATTGAACATGGGTAACATCTAATAACATACTTAATTGACTAGAAATAAACAAGTTCAATTAGAAATAAGACATGTTCAACAAATAATCCAAAAGATGATAATTCACACTAATTTAATAAATAAAACATTTCAAAACAATACAAATAACAATTATAACATGATAGAATTCATCATGCTTTAATTATTAGTTATTGAAACAAATAAAATTATATCATTTATATAGCACTCAAATAAGTATGTTTGGTATTAATAGCATAAAACCGACCACGCTAAGATAATAATAAAACAATCAACCTAGTGTTACCTACAAATTAATGACCAAACTCTTCTTTTTGTTAGATGAGACTTGACCTTTATATAACACAATCATAGCTTCAAAATCCAACAATTAAGTAAAGTAATAATCCTTAATTAATTAAATAATCCACTAAATATATAATAAACAATAATAAAATGAAAAAATTTATGAAACATCAAACGCTAACATCAGGAGATAGATAGGGAAAGATCATGTAGCCACATGAATAAGGAAATTCATTAACTCAATAAAGAACTCGGGAGAGAGAAAAACAAGATAAAAGTCCACCAAATCTCTAGGTGAGAGAGAGAATTTTTGATTTTTTATAGTTGTACTTAAAGCTTCAATATTGTATCTAAAGAATTTCATTAGAGTCATTAACAATCTATTGAAATTTTGATACCTCTAAACTTTTATAAAGTTTTAAAAGCCATGTATGAATATCAACTGACTTTTTAAAACTCTATAAAAAAGTATATTTTGATTCCTAGAATTCTACTGAATATATAGAAGTCTTGGTTGAATACCAATATACTTGTATAAAAATATGTAAAAATCTAGATTGAATACATCTATGCTTTTAAACTCCATAAAAATCATTAAAATTCGATAAAAGTTTCGAATCAATACACCCCTTTACTGAATTGAGATAATTAACGAAAGTAAAGTTATGAGAGAGTATTGAAAAGTGAGTAAAAATAGCATCTTTATTTCTCTTCTTCATCTTGAAGGTCAATTTTGGGAATTCACTTGCATATATAAAAAGATGATTATTCTAATGCCCTCTTGCTTTATTAAACTGTAATAGATGATTAGTAAGGATCAACTATCATAGTGATTCCGATGAGAAATGAGCACACCAATATCATAACAATCTCAATAAATTTTTAATGGAGCCCAAAATATAATATAGGGTTAAAATTGTCAATCTAAAATAGGTAGAGACGTGTTTAGCCCTAGTCCTCCACATTCAAACTTTTCATAAAGAAAGAATTGTTGTTAATAACCTCAACGATATGATTATATATAGTTTTAAAGAATACCATTTGGTCCAGTGGCATCACATTTTCCTTTAGGAGATGATCTTGGGTTCTAAACTCAATATCATAAAAAATCCTATCTTCATATAAAAAAGATAATATGATTATATATGTGGTTCCTTGTCAATTTATCATGGTACATCTGTTATAAAGGTTTTTATATATGAGACGGTGGGACTGATTGGACAGGGATACTGGTTGAGCATTTGAAAGTACTCTGTTGTTGAGAATGTTCATGGCATTATCACCAACATAAGTATAACCATCTAGAAATGAAGTACAAGTCGCTAAGTCATCATGATGCCTAACTCGAGCATTTATGGCCATGAATGCTAACTGGTCATCCTGAAATATATATAATAATCATTACGTTAGCATAATATATATGTTAGGATTATAACCAATAATAAACAATAACAATGTTTAATTACATACCACAAAAGTCATAATCGCTTAAGTCATTTCAGTACACATCGTGTGTGGAATTTTATTGTAATATTCACATTATAAACTTTTTCATAGAATTATGTAGTGCTTGTAACTTATAATTTTGTAAGATTTTTATAGATATTTGTACATTTTTCTATGTTATTTATGGATTGTAACTTATAATTATATCTTATTTTTATCGATTTATTTGAAATAGTAATTAAACATACTTAATTGATTAGAAAGAAACAAGTTCAATTAGAAATAAGACATGTTCAACAAATAATCCAAAAGATGATAATTCACACTAATTTAATAAATAAAACATTTCAAAACAATACAAATAAAAATTATAACATGATAGAATTCGTCATGCTTTCATTATTAGTTATTGAAACAAATAAAATTATATCATTTATATAACACTCAAAATAAGTATGTTGTTGTATTAATAGCATAAAACCAACCACGCTAAGATAATAATAAAACAATCAACCTAGTGTTACCTACAAATTAATGACCAAACTCTACTTTTTGTTAGATGAGACTTGACCTTTATATAACACAATCATAGCTTCAAAATCCAACAATTAAGTAAATTAAATAATCCTTAATTAATTAAATAATCCATTGAATATAGAATAAACAATAATAAATGAAAAAAAAATGTGAAACATCAAACGCTAACAGCAGGAGATAGATAGAGAAAGATCATGTAGATTGTAGCCACATGAATAAGGAAAGTCATTAACTCAATAAAGAACCCGGGAGAGAGAAAAACAAGATAAAAGTCCATCAAATCTCTAGGGTGAGTGAGAGAGAATTTTTGATTTATAGTTGTACTTAAAGTTTCAATGTTGTATCTAAGAATTTCATTAGTCATTAAAAATTTATTGAAATTTTTTGATACCTCCAAACTTTTATAGAGTTTTAAAAGTCATGTTTGAATATCAACTGACTTTTAAAACTCTATAAAAGTATATTTTGATTCCAAGAATTCTATTGAATATATAGAAGTTTTGGTTGAATACCATCATACTTGTATAAAAATATGTAAAAATCTAGATTTAATACATATATACTTTTAAACTCCACAAAAATCATTAAAATTCGATAAAAGTTTCGAATCAATACACCCCCTTTAGTGAATTGAGAGAATTAACGAAAGTAAAGTTATGAGAGTGTATTGAAAAGTGAGTAAAAATAGTGGAGGTTATGGAAAAGTAAGGGAGAAGTTACACGAGGTTATAATTTTAAATATATATATATATAATTATAGTATAGTCCTAGCACTTTATTTCTCTTCCTCATCTTGAAGGTTAATTTTGGGAATTCACTTGCATGTATCAAAGATGAATATTCTAATGCCCTCTTGCTTTATTAAACTGTCATAGATGATTAGTAAGGATCAACTATCATAGTGATTCCGATGAGAAATGAGCACACCAATATCATAACAATCTCAATAAATTTTTAATGGAGCCCAAAATATAATATAGGGTTAAAATTGTCAATCTAAAATAGGTAGAGACGTGTTTAACCCTAGTCCTCCACATTCAAACTTTTCATAAAGAAAGAATTGTTGTTAATAACCTCAACAATATGATTATATATAGTTTCAAAGAATACCGTTTGGTCCAGTGGCATCACATTTTCCTTTAGGAGATGATCTTGGGTTCTAAACCCAATATCGTAAAAAATCCTCTCTTCGTACCAAAAAAAGATAATATGATTATATATGTGGTTTCTTGTCAATTTATCATGGTACATCTGTTATAAAGGTTTTTTAAAGGTCAAAGGATCCCTACACACTTTTGGGGTTTTTTTTTTATAAAAGTAATTCAAAAAAATTTTGTCCAAAAAATACTGCATTTGCACAATCGTTTCAAAAATATCCCAAAATACTGTAAAAACTGGCTCCTGCTTCAGATGGCAGCATGCCAAGAATTATGCACTTTGTGGGATTATGTAATGTGTACGAAGTATTGAATTGCGAATTCTATATAGCAATTACTTTATTTATTGTACAACACATAATCCCAAAATAAGAAAAGTATAGAGAAGGCTATGCTAACTTTAATTTTCGCGCACAAAAAGAAAATTCTAATTGTCCATTAAGATAGGTGTAAATTATAAGGACATCTCATTATTTTCAGGAGAGATGTGTATATACAGAGTGGTGAATGTAGTAATAACTTTAAGTAATACATTTTTTTAGCATACTTTCAGGGTTTTTTTTTTAAAATTAAAAAATTATTTTTTTCAAAAATACGACCTTTTAAAATATTTTACAAATATACCTCAAATGCTGCCGGCTACAACAGAGGCCTGCAAAAACAGGCTCTCGCTGCAGCTGACAGCGACAATTGCAGGAGTCCGTTGCAGCTGGCAGCACCAATATTTTTTTTTATGTTTCCTTCATTGTATTGCATTTTTTTTTCTCTTTCCTTTCAATGTAACTTAACTATTGGTCTTATCAAATCCATATAACTATTGGCCTTATCGTCCTCAGGACAATAGACGAATTGGTAAGAGTTGAGGTGATGTGGGGAGATTCTTTCGACGTCGCGAGTTCGAATATTCTCCACTGAAATATTGTGGGGGGTTTGTCATGTGTTTGAGTTATGTTGATCCGCTCCCTCAGAAACCTGTTATTCGTGCACATCTCTCGATTTACCTAATGGTAGTCCTGACAGGCCGGAATAGTCACCCAAAGATTAATCAGGATTCAGGCGTAAGTCTGAGTACCTTATTAACTAAAAAACTATTGGCCTTATCAAATTTGTAGGAGGGGGATTCTATTGGCTTATTATATAATAGAGAAATACTTTCTTATATTATATGGGATCGGATAATTAGATTTCGTGTATATTTATGTAAGTTTTTTTTTTTTTTTGGTTTTCAAGTTATTTTTATTGGATACTAGTGCTTTTTGATGATTTGAAGTCAATATGGAGGGGACAAAGATTTTAGTCTAATTTAACTAATTAATCAAATTGAATACTATTTATATATTAACTAAGTTATCAAAATATTCCTTCCTTGCACTACTATTATTTTCCCTGAAAATAATAATTAGATAGCTGGAAATTACCACACAACAGAAAAATAAGTAAATAAATACACGTCATCCATTATTAAACAGAAAAATAAACCTGACAAAAGGATCTCCCAAAGTTGTATTTAATTATTTAATAAGCCAATAGAATCCTCATCCTGCAAATTTGATATGGCCAGTAATTATATGGATTTGATAAGACCAATGGTTAAGTTATATGCAAAGGAAAGAGAAAAAAAGCAAATACAAAAAACGAAAGAAAAAAAAAATTAACTAAAGGCGCTGCTAGCTCCAATAGATGTAGCGGGAGTCAGTTTTTGCAAGCTCTCACTACAGTCGACGATGTTTTGGGGTATATTTGTAACAAAATTTAAAACATCGTATTTTGGAAAAAATAATTTTTTTGAATTAAATTTTAAAAAAACATACTTTAAGTAATACATTTATTTTTATTTAATTGTACTACTAGATTTATCTATGTGTCAATGTATATTTTTTGTATTGCATATTTGTTTAATTATAAAGTTATACTTTTTTTTTTTGAACTTTTAATAAGTTATAAAACAATTAAACATAATACATAAACAATTAACTTGTATTCGATAATAAAAAGTATTCTAACTTCATAATTAAACAATTCAATATAAATATTATCTTAACAAGTACAAATAATAATCATACGTCTTTATTTAAACAAACCCACCATTCCTTTCTTCTCCACAAAAATCAGCCGAAAACTTGTAAATTCTATAAATCACTTTTTTAAAACAATTCATTCCATTAAATAAAGTTTTATATCTCAAATTCTTTTGCAACATTATTACTACAACAAAGGAGAAATTCCAATTATTAGATCTTCATCAAAGGTACTAATATTTAAAATTTTAATTTTACACTTTTTTGAGTATATATTGCTTTTACTTACTATTTTTTCTATTATGTTGTAAGTTTTGCAAATCTTGATTTTGATTTTGAAGGTATATTTTTCAATTTTATTTATCATTTTTAATGTGAGTTTTATTTGTTTTATATTAGTTTCCTAAATGTCATTATAGTGAATTATCATTCTGTAACTGTTAATTTGTAAATATTAACATTTAACATGTTATAATATGAATTATTTGTAAAAATAAAAAATTAAAATAATAGATCCTAGTGAGTTTGGAACATAGGTCTAAACAATAAATAGATTGAAACGAGATATTATATCTTAGTTTAAAAAACAAAAAAATTTGAAACGGTATCTTAGAAAAACTCAACCAAAGTTTACTAAGCGAATTCTTACGAAAAATCTTGTCCGTATACAATTTTGGAATAATACATTATATGATTTCTCTTTTGTTTGCAATGTCCCGATTTAGTCACTTTAGTTTTCTAGTTTCTCCCAAATCAATTCAAAACGTTAAATGCACCGTTAAAACTAACGGAGAGGGACTGGATCGGGTCAGTTAAAACTTCATGAACTGGATCGGGAATTGATGCAAATATTATAGACTCGTTAGGTCATTTAAAAAGATTGTATGACTTAATTCTTTAAATTTTTTTATTATTATAGTAATTATTATGGATACTATATTTATAATTTTGGTATTTTTTTGTAAAATTATTTTAATTAAAAAAGATATAAAATATTAAATTCTAAAAAAACAATTTTCATTCGAACAAAACAAAATAGCATATTGATATACAAAATATACTTCGATGGCTAATTTACTTATTAAACATGATATATTTTTGACTTCATTAAATTATATCTATCAGATGTGTCTTCAATTTATAAAAAAATTATATTGTTTTTGATAAATTAAATAATTGTTTTTTGATAAATTGTTGATATTTTTATAATTATTTAAATTATGATATAATATATTAAATATTAAAATTTAATTTATCTTATGAAAAAGTGGTTTTTATGTAGACTTTAATATATTATGTAATAATTAAATAATTATAAAAAATGTCACAATTTATATCAAACATTTAAAAATTTATCAAAAAAATTATTTAATTTATCAAAATTAAAAGTCGCAATATTAACATAAGTAAGAAATCGCAAAGAGAGTACGTTTTTTTAATAGTCGCAACTCGCAATCAGCGTCCACAAATTACCATAAAAAAATGTAATGCCTTTTTTAACGCTATTTTATAAATATTTTATTATTTTTATAATATTTAATTAAATGGTAAAAAGCGGATAGCCCCCTAACGTTGATCCCTTTTAGCATTTTACCCTCTAACCTTTCAAAACTTGCACTTAACTCCTGGATAATTTTAAGTTGTGTACTTAACCCTTTAAATAATATCCTGAAAAATACATGAAAAGTCATACATATTGTCGAATGTGGTATGTGAGACATATGTGAGGGAGTTTGCAACCAAAATATTCGAAAAAATTATTCTCGAATATTGTTTAGGGGGTTAAAGTGCACTACTTAAAATTATTCAGGGGATTAAATGCACGTTTTGAAAAGTTATGGATAAAATACTAATGGGGGTGAATGTTGAGAGCTGTCCGCTTTTTACCCTTAATTAAATTAGCCCCTTTTGTGTATATATATATATATATTAGTTACTCTGATAACCTGCTCAGCCCGATGTTTAACGTGGATTAATGGTGCATAATTTGTACGGATTACCCGAACACATTACCAGCTTGCCGTTCCATGATCGTGGACAGATCAAGTCCTGCAGATTTATTATTATTATTATTATGTATATATTTTTAAACTTTAAAATCTATGTTTTGCCTCGTACAATGATTGGTCATACAAATGAAAAATGGAGGCTCACTAGCTAAGAACGAGAACTAACTTGTTATTTATATAACTAAACTAATCTTCCTTTTTACTATTTTACTCTTCAAAGTTCAAATACATCATTTTTCTAATAACATGTTATTTCTTTTTGTACGCGAAAATTAAAGTTAGTATAGCCTTCTCTATACTTTCCTTTCGTGGAATTATATGCTTTACAATAATTAAAGATAATGCCATGTAGACTTAGCAATTCAATACTTCATACATAGCACATAATCCACAAATCCATTGAATGTTGCACGTGCATAACAACTCACAGCGTTTTGGAGTATTTTTGAAACGGTTGTGCACATATGGTATTTTTGAAGAATTTTTTTTTGAATTAAATGTTTAGAAAAACCGCTCTTTTGGCTTACACTGATCAAATCATGCACACCAAAACCAACTCTTATTCTGAGAAACAAATATCAATAACCAAATGACAAGATTGTAGTAATTGTGACCAAGAAACATAGTATTTTATATATTTTTAGAGAGACAAATAGCATACAGAATTTGATATTTTTGTTTGAATGGGTGGCTGTACCTATTTGTCTCGTAGATTTTCCGGAACACAATCCCATTTTATTAAAATAAATTGAGATTAATGATAAGAAATACTCTGAATAGATTTCAAGTCCAACATTAACATCACATATAGGCTCCAAAAAAGTTTTATAAAGGAAAATAAACTAAATGTTAGACCTGACCACGGTTCAGAACCGTCGGTTCGATGGTTAAAAAAACCTCGACCCTTAACATTAACCTTCCTTGATGGTTCCGGTTATAGTTAATGAACCGCCGATTATGGTCCTGGTTTTGGTTACGGTTAACCAACGGTTACAGTTACGGTTTGACCCTTATTTTTTTAAAAAAAATTAAAAATACTATTAAAATTTGAAAAAATGTGTAAAAAATATTTGATTGCATTTTCCTCCATGGACTAAACATAAAATAACGTGAAATAAATACAAGCTCAAATAATCAAAATGGGTAAGATATGTATTTTTTATTAATATATAAAAATTATGACATCCTATTTAGATCAACAATGGCTCATATAGTTCAGTGGTTGAAGCTAATTATTTCATGAGTTCAAATCTACACCATAATAAATGTTTTAAATTTAAAAATATAAAAAGAAATAAAATAAACCCTTTAAACCGACGGTTCACGGGTTAGAAAATTATGACCATTAATCTACCCGTTTATAGTCGGGCCAATTACAGGTCGGACCCTTCGAAACTTAACCCGGATAACAGGATCATTGACCACGATCCGGTTTCGGGTCATTTATGACCCTTGATTGGATCTACTAAGGCTCCATCATTGTTTTGATAGGAACCCTTTTAACAAGTAGATTTTACTTGTGTTACCAATCAAGCTCTTATTTTGGGATGTTTAGTAATTCAGTTAAGCATAATATAAAGTGTTAAAAGGCAACTTTTGTATATCGGAACTCCGAAAAATGGGAAAAATGATCGGACAAATCTTTATTTCAATCAAAATAAATTTCAATTAATTTTTACTAATGCATATGCAAAGTGAAAATCTAAGCTTAAGACACACGATGACCAAGTCCTAAGAGGTAATAAATGAAAATTCACGTAAAATGACTATTGTTCGTCCGAAAAGGAAGATAAATCCATGAACTATTCCTTTTCCTTTTTGAAAAAACAAAAACATATTATTTTATGCATCTTTCTAGGATTCTAGATGTCAAATTTCATGGCCTTGAACGTGCATGCCCTTTTCAGGTGAACGACAGAAAATTTGATGTTACCCTTAAAGGTACATCTCATCATATATTTAGAATATTTGAAATATTCCAAATGTATGTTGAGATGCACGGTAGCATCAAATAAATCGTGAATGACTAATATAATCAATCATTCAAAGAACCTAACCTAAGACACACAAATTCATTTTATCTTACAAATGAAGTGATAAAAATGAAAAGATCAAGGTTTTGGCTTTTCCACGATATATCGTAAATAAATTACAAATAATTTTTTTAAAAAAATACTAAAAATGTAATTAAAAATGAAGTAATTAAATAGTATGGTGTCAATTATTATTGTCTTAAAAGAAATAGGTCAATGATCATGGTTTAATTGGTATTATTAAATAATTGTTGGCAAGGGAAATTGGCGCTTAATACAAAACATTAATTAATGGAAAGTATTTGAAAGGAACAAAATAACCGTTAGCTCTTTCACCGAACCACGCGACCTTTGATCCAACGGCCGTTGGTTTCAAAGATGTATGTGTAGACATATATCCGCTGTTTACGTTCTCCCCAAATCTCTTCTGAAAAATTCAATCCAACATCGTTCAAGGATTAAAGATTAAAAAAGCTTCACACACGGCATTAAATTTGAGGGACTTTTATCAATTCACATCAATTCACCATTGACTTATTTGACGGTTAGTCTCTATCTGAATCTAAGTTCTTCACTGGATTTATGGATAAGTTTCTGGGAGTTTCTTGCTTTGGAGGTTTGGAAAAAATCATGATCTGGGTTCTTTTATACAACTGTTCTTGAATCTTAGATGATTGTCACTGATCGACATTTCCCATTTTTTGATGAAATTGTAGTGGGTTTTTCGATTCGTTGATGGGTTCATGATTTTATGCATAAAAATTTGCTGAAATTGTGTTTAAGAGAGAAATCAAGATGGGTGGATCGAATAAGAATTTTCCGGGTGTAAACAGGCCTTCAAACATTCAAGGTAATTTGGAAATTAAAATTAATTTTTTTAAATTATTGTTAACTTTCTTTTATATTCACTTACGAAGGTATTGGTTATTTGATCCTTTTTTTCCATTAAACCCTAACTGTAGTGTTAATTTGATCAAAATAATATGTTTCTGATGACTCAGGAGTTGGGAAAAATAGAAAAAATAGGAGGGCATTGAGTGCAATCAATCAGAACATCATAAGATATCCTACTTACCATTGCGCTGTACACAAAAGAGGTGTTTTGACAGAGTATGACTTTCATAAAACATAGTTTTTGATAGTTTATTTATGTTTTTAATAAATATTTGAATTCCATCATTGATCTAATTTACAACTCCTTATATTGTTTAGGAAAAATGTTGCTGAAAATAAGAATCCCAATATCTCGGCTCACTGTCATGTCACTAGGTTTGTGACTTCTCCTTTCTCGGATTCGTATACTGTTTTTTTGTCTGTTAGTCTTTCTTGGTTTTAAGAAAGAGAGAAAGCTTGCATAGGGCATACCCAAAAAATTTATCACTAGGGCGACTTAATTCTACAAAAATTCCTTGGTAATTTATTCAATGCAAAGGCTTGATCATAGAAAATCTTTTTATGCTAAGAATTGGCTTTTGGACCTTTGATTATTGTTCAGAATGTTTGCTGCGCAATTGGCTGGCAAAGATCATCATCCATCAGAGGTATAGTTTCATATAATTAACAAGAATTGAGTCCTGCTAAGTTACGTTTTAACTTTGCCTATGATAATCTAATGGTACTTCATTGTAGGAAATCAAGCCATCAATTCAACCAAACGTGAGTATACATCAATCAAAGGACTACAATATTATTGATGCAGAGGACCAAAAGCCCATGGACGACAATGTTGTGCCGATGTTTGTGCAGCACACAGAAGCGATGCTGGAAGAAATATATGAGATGGTACTAATTCTTTTTATTTTGGTACTTGCTATCAGTAAATTCTATTAATCTTATGTTCTAAATCAATTTAGGATGCGGAAGTTGAAGTTGAAATGGAAGACATTGACGAAGAGATGATGGTCGACATTGACAGCTGTGATAAGAAGAATTCTCTAGCTGTTACCGAGTATAACGGTGATATATATGCTTTTTACAAGAAGTCAGAGGTGAAATATATCTCCAATTGTTTGAGAAATTATTTTTTGTTTTGGTTCTCGTTATCAGTAAATTTGATTATTCTTATGTTCTAAATCAATTTAGGATGCGGATGTTGAAATGGAAGACATTGACGAAGAGACGGTGGATGACATTGACAGCTGTGATAAGAAGAATCCGCTCGCTGTTACCGAGTATATTGGTGATTTATATGCTTTTTACAAGAAGTCAGAGGTGAAATATCTCTCCGATTGTTTGAGATTACTATTATCTTTTAATTTCAATCAAGTTAAATCAACAAGAAATTGTGTGGTAGAATCTTAAGTTATCTCATGGCAAGAGTGAAAATGCATTGTCCCTTTTCTATGCTACACTCTATGGTATATTGTGGGCCATTGTTTCTATTGGATCGTTGGTGGAGGTAGCAATGTTCCGCATAGGGGAGCGAAACTGAATTTCAAAATATCTTAATGGTTAAGATCAGATTTTCCTAAATTTAATATATAAAAATATATAGGTCTATAGGAAACTTTTAAGAAGAGTGGTGTAGCCACTCTGACATCCCCTCAAGCTCCACCACTGAGTTGGATCGAGGTGTGTTACTATATAATGCCTATAGAATTCAAGAAGCAGCATGGTATTTCGATTGTAGCATTGAAAAAACCAAATATATCTTCTTGTTTCTTAAACCACTCCGACATCCCCTCAAGCTCCGCCACTGAGTTGGATCGAGGTTTGGTACTGTATAAAGCCTATAGAATTCAAGAAGCAGCATGGTATTTCGATTGTAGAATGGAAAAAACCAAAAAATATATCTTCTTGTTTCTTAATGTTCTTGGTCTATTTTACTTGCATACTCATTTAATGTATTCTCCTTTTTTCTATTGTTCGTCTCGTTCTTTCGATCCTATGATTCTGATTACAGATCTTAAGCTGTGTCCCATCAAACTACATGTGTAATACCCATGTCCCACATTGGTTGTGGATGAAAATTTAATGTGGTTTATAAAGGCTTACAATGGACTATTATAGCAACTTGGGTTAACCATTTTCGTAAAGCGAGGACGGATATGAAGTAGTTGCTATAAGAGCCCATTGTGCAGTCGTGTTTGCGCGGGCCTGGGCCCGGGGCATGACAGAATGGTATCAGAGCCGGTCACCGGCAGGAAACACCGGGAGATAAGTGCTATGCGGGGCAAAGTGCTACGTGCGTGGGAGCCACCTCTTGAACCTAAAAGGGCAAAGTGCTACACGACGGGGGCCACCTCTTGAACCTGCGGGGCAAAGTGCCACGTGCGTGGGAGCCACCTCTTGAACCTGCGGGGCAAAGTGCTACATGACGGGAGCCACCTCTTGAACCTGTAGGAGCCACCTCTAGATTCCCGGTGCCGGTGGATCGATGAGTTAGGTCGCGACGAGGACGTCGCGTTCTGAAGGAGGGGTGATTGTAATACCCATGTCCCACATTGGTTGTGGATGAAAATTTAATGTGGTTTATAAAGGCTTACAATGGACTATTATAGCAACTTGGGTTAACCATTTTCGTAAAGCGATGACGGATATGAAGTAGTTGCTATAAGAGCCCATTGTGCAGTCGTGTTTGCGCGGGCCTGGGCCCGGGGCATGACAACATGGATAACCAATTTGACATTAACGAAAGAATGAGAGCTATTCTTATTGACTGGCTGATCGAGGTAATAAACTGATTTTTTTGTAAACCAAGTTGTCTCCTCTTTTTAAAATAAGAAATATACTTCTAGGATTATCAACGTTTTGACATTGTGTACCTATAGGTGCACTACAATTTTGAACTGGTGGAGGAGACGTTATATCTAACAGTCAATCTCATCGACAGATTTTTAGCATTGCAATCGGTTGTAAGAAAGAAATTGCAGGTTGTTGGAGTTACTGCCATGCTCCTTGCTAGCAAATATGAAGAAGTTTTTGTTCCTGCCATGGAGGATCTTATACTGATATGTGACGGAGCTTACTGCAGCAAAGAAGTTCTTGATATGGTACATTACTGCGTATTCAATAACAAAACCATGATTTCGATTTAAAATGGCAATTAATCTTTTCATACAAAGTTGCTCATGAAATACGATTTGTATTCTAATTGGCAACAGGAGAAACTGATGTTAAATACCTTACAATTTAATCTTTCGGTGCCAACTCCATATGTTTTCATGAGACGATTTTTAAAAGCTGCTCAATCCGACAAAACGGTTGGTTGAAATCTTAACTTGGTTTCAATTTTCTAAATCCACCATTGCAAAATTGTCATGTGTCTTATACTGATTTGGGATGTTTTCTGTTTTCTAACTTGAACTAGTTGGAGTTGCTATCCTTCTTCATAGTCGAACTCTGCCTTGTTGAGAGTGAGATGCTTAAGTTTCCACCATCTTTATTAGCTGCTGCTGCTATCTACACTGCTCACTGTACTCTCAATGGTTTTAGACAATGGAACAAGACACTCGAAAAACATACAAGCTATAAGGAATACGAGCTTCAGTAGGAACAAACTATGACACATTTTCCATTTCTTCGAGTAAGGTTCAAATCTTTAATACTTTTTTGGTTGGTGTTCTGATTGTGTAGGGAATGTGCAAGACTTATGGTGACTTTTCATAAGAACGCCGGCATGGGTAAACTTAATGGCGTACACAAGAAGTACAGTACTTCAAAATATGGCTATGCTGCTAAGAATAAACCTGCCATTTTTCTTATAGACGCAGAAGAGTTTTAGTAATATTTTAGAATGCAGTAATTTTTCGTAATTGTATTGTTGATGTAGAAAGAGTCATTGAGAATATAAAGTTAGGTTGTGGATTTGGTTGAAGGAGTTAGGGTTTGTGTTAGTTAGTTATTCGGTTAATGACTGGTTTCTTCAACCTTGTACTTGTCTTGGGTCGTGATTTTTTTCCTTTTGTAATGGATTTGAGTACCCCTTGTACTCTTTTTTTAATAAATTTTTGTGTTGCCAGAAAATTTTTTTGCTTAATGTGAGTGAGAAGCACTACAGATTGTGAGGGCTATGACATTTTAGCAACATAAGTTGCATCTGGTTTGGTTCATGAGAATGTTTTTAGATTTCTGTGCATTTATATCCATATAATTCTGTCTTTTCTATAAAGAATACCAGTTCTCTCTTTGATGGACTTCAATTTATATTGAAGTCTGACGAATTGAGGCACTATAATTGTGACTAGATCTTGTGATCTTATTCAATTTAAGCCTGAGAATTCCTACTTTCTTCAACGAATAAATATTGAATTATTCAGTGTAATGTGTGCGTGAAATCGCTATCAAACGCAATGAAATTTAACACAAGATATAACGTGGTTCGATGATAAAACACCTACTTGGCAGCCACACACATCAGCAGTTAAATCCACTATCAGAGAAGAAGTATAAGAGTTTGTACAGCCAAGAATGAAAGAATGTATCCTATCAGCTACTCCATTTGGCATGTATAGCCTTATGTTACAAACAAAATAACTGCTATATAACTCCTATAACTGCCAGCATATCTTTGAAGTATTCGGCTCCTTTATCCTTTTCTTCCATCTCCCTGTTACCTCATTCCTATCTCCCAGAATCAGGGCCAATAACCACACTTGAAAAACTAGAAAATTTAAGGCAGAGATATAACGTGGTTCGATGATAAAACACCTACTTGGCAGCCACACACCAGCAGTTAAATCCCCTATTAGAGAAGAAGAATAAGAGTTTGTACAGCCAAGAATGAAAGAATGAATCCTATCAGCAACTCCATTTGGCCTTTATAGCCTTATGTTACGAACAAAATAACTGATATCTAACTCCTATAACTGCCAACATATCTTTGAAGTCTCCGGCTCCTTTATTCTTCTCTTCCATTTCCCTGTTGATTCATTCCTATCTCCCAGAATCAGGGCCAATAACTACACTTGAAAACCTAGAAAATTTAAGGCAAATATTAACAAAAAATAAGAATCATAGTTTATTAACATTTCACTGAAACATCAGTTAAAATCAGAATAATACTCTCATTTTCAACATTATTGATTGCCACTTCCTTTTCATATTCTGCTTTAAGCTCCGCAGCTCTATCAGTATAAGGCTTCTTATCCTGGTTTATCATACTTTTATGATCAGAATGACAAAGTACTACTTACATCATTAATGTATTGCAAATACAAACAACAAAGAAACATTACTTCATCAGTCATGGATTTCCATATCACACTACCTTCCTTAGCCACCTAAAAGAACACGATACACTTCACGTTTAAATTGGAAAAAACCATATAATTAGAATCGCTAGAAATTGATTATATTTCAGTGTTACCGATGCAACACTCTTGCAGTCAGGATCGGCTTCCTTGAACAATTTCCGAAAGTCATCCCTATAAAATTTTCAGAAAATAAAAATTAACAATCCCTAAGGAAATAAATTGCAACAAATATACGTTAATCATAAGAGTAGTACATGAAGACGAAGAAGGCATTAAGAGGGCGTTTTGGGGCATTTGGATTCTTTACTTTCTTTTCCTTCTTTGCTTTTGGTTCAGTTGATTTAACCTTCCTTCTGCACCAAAAATGTTTATCTAACACTAAGCTAGTATACGATTATAATGCATAGTATAATATTTTAAGAGCTAAATTAGAAATAATAAATGACAGATATTTACTTTTCAGTTGGTATCTTCTGGTTCTCCCTAGGCATTTCCGAAACTTGAACCGAAATTGAAAATTTCAATATCAAATCCAAACAAAAAATACCGAATGAATACATCAATAAATACCGAGATTCTTCTTAGTTTTTGCATCAAGCCTACAATCATGAAAGTTTATCAATGCCACTGGAACATCTTTATCGCACTCTTCACTGCAATTTTCGCATCACTTTATTAAATCCAGAAAAGTAAAACACGTTAATGTGAAACTCATGAAACTAAATCAGTATTGCATTTTATTATACAATTTATAATTTGAATCATCTCCAGCTCTGGGAAACCAAAAATATCAGCACTATTTTGATAGCAGAATGTTAACATTTCACATCAACGTAAAATCAGCAATAAGTTCATATACATTTCACATCAAAGGAAAAACATAGAAGAAACTTAAACTAAATCAATATTGCAATCTCTTGTACAGTTTAACGATTTGAATATCCAGGTACAGGAAACTAAAATCTCATAAACATTTCATAGTTACGTGAAATCAGAAATAATTTCACAGCGACGATCACAAAAAAAATGTGAATATATAGACAAATAATTAAATACGATAAAAAGGGAGAGGAATACCATTTGGTAAAAGCACTGCCATCTTTAGTGCGCTTAAGAGCAGCAGCCGAGGAAGATGATTCTGCCTCAACTCTCTTCCTCACTCTCTGAGGCGCTGTTGATGCTCCGCCAGCCATTCCCTCCCTCCCTCCCACCTGTTAGATTCGTCATTGTTTGGTGCATTCATACTATTTTTTTCTCCCTTCTGCTCTGAATTCTACTAGAGTTGTTTCAAGCATCATTCGGTTTACATGTGAAGATGCTCAGGTATTTGTTTATGACTTAAATGAGTTCTTCCTGTTACCATAATGTAAATTATTTTCCTTATGCTTTCTTTTCTTATGTTTTTATGAATACCTCATTTTACTATATATGGACTCTATAGACATTTTGAAAAACTCTTGTTTCAGATGGTGAACCTTTTGTTATTGTAGCAGTCAGATAATTAATTGATAAATGCCAATGAAATTGTTTTCCCGAAAGCTGCGAAAATTGTTTTTGTGTGGCACATTAAAACAAATTTGGTGGCAAATTATAGGTCTCAATTGGGAAAGTTAGAGTGGGATGATTTTTTGGCAGCATGGAATGAGGATCAATTTGTGCAAATTAACTCGAATTTGAAGAAGCTTGGCTTGAGTTTAAATTGTCATACAAAGAGAAAGATGATGTCCTGGCTTAATTAGAAAAACATGCCTTCCATAAAAATAGTATTTTGTTGAAGCATGGAAGGGAAGCACTTAAATTTTAAAAACAAATAGAGCTTCGCCGAGCGGAGGGTGCACATTCAAAGCTAATAAGTAATATCTAATAAGGATCTTTGTTCTATAAAGAGAAAATGTGTCTTATGCTTGAAAATGAATTCAAAGAGATAAGGACACAATTGGCAAGAGAGACTCCATATTCTCATAAGTGTACTATTCCATTTTTTAAGGAGGTTCTAACTTGGGTATCATTTTTTGCGCTAAAGGAGTGGAATAGACAAATAGATTAGGTGAAGAAGGGTACAATGCAATTGGAACGTTCTAGCCAGTATACAAAACAAATTGGTTTTCCTTGTGTTCATGCAACGTATGGTTGTAGGGATAAGGCATTGCCTCTTAACTCCATACACTAGCACTGGCGCATAGATACGAGAGCAACAGTTCTCGTAGATTACTTTTTGAACCAGTTGTTCAACTTAGTAAAGGAATACTCCAAAATCCAATAATCGGAAGGCATTAAGCTCTACTAACCAAGATTCTTCAAAATTTGAGATTGTCGAGGCATCTCAAAGTTAGGTATGACGAAACTCAAAGGGCATTGATTTAAAAACATGCCTCTTTCAAGTGAAGATATTTCATGGGATTATGAAAGTGCAAGTATTCATAAACAAAAATATCTCAAATTGTCTGTTATATGAGGTTTATTGCACTTATATATAGTAAGTTCATTTGATCTACTACTTATTGTTTTGTGCATATATTCATTTGAGTTATCATCTCAAATCGATTGCTGATAAACAAAAGCTGTAATTTGGAGATGAGTCTTTATGCTCTAGGCAGGATGCACCAAATTTAAACCAATGAGATGATTTAATTGCTGAAGCATTGGTGGTGCAAACTTTGGATGCCTCTATGATGTAGTATGTTCTGTTTTTGGTAATTGTGCGAATATCAGAATAAAAACTTATTTGAACAAGTTTTGACATGGCATTATATTTGACCAACTTATTTAATTTTTGAATGTGTAAATAAAAATGGAAAAAATATGAGAAAGACCCAATACAAATAATTCATACCCAATAAACTGTTGAGCTACTAACCTTCTGAATCGAGCTATTAGTCCCAATGTGATACACCTAAGAACACAAGGGTTAGATGGATGCCGAAGTTGTTCTCAGCATAACCACTCCGATGATCAAGTCCATACATGGAAAAGAAATGGAACGAGAATCATAAAATTGATTTTGTTCTCCACCATATATTTTTTAATAAGTGCATCTAGAACCTACGATCTGTATAAGATGTTTTTTAGGAGAATTCCTTGCCTCTTCTTGTTGGGTGCTGATATTTTTATAATGATATTTCCAAGTGTGAAACCATATAATTAGAATCACTAGAAATTGCTAATATTTCAGTGTTACCGATGCAACACTCTCATAGTGAGGATTAGCTTCCGATTTTCGAAAGTCCTCCCTTTAAAATTTTCAGAAAATAAAAATTATCAATCTTTGCTTTTGGTTCAGTTGATTTCACCTTCCTTCTGCACAATAAATATTTATTCAAGACTCAGCTAGCATATGATTATAATAGATAGGTAAACTAGAAATTGCAATAAATGACAGATATTTACTTATTAGTTGGCTTTTTCTGGTTCTCACTGTGCATCTCCACGACTTGAGTCTCTACAGAAAACAAAAATTTATTAATCAAGTAAAAATTCTATATCAAATCCAAACACCAAATACGGAGAGAATATACAAATAAATACCGAGCATCATCTCAATTTTTGCACGAAGGCTACATTCATGAAAGCTTATCAAAGCCACCGGAACATCTTTATGGCACTCTTCACTGCAGTTTTCCAATCACGTTATTAAATCCATAAAAGTAAAACATTGATGTTGAAACTGCCTAGAATACATGAACTAAAAAAATATCGCATTTTATTATATAGTTTATAATTTAAATCATCTCCAGCTCAGAAAGCCAAAAAATCAGCTCTATTTTGATAGCAGAATGTCAATATTTCACAGCAGCAGCGTAAGATCAGCAATAATTTCATATACATGCTAAACTTCACATCAAAAGAAAACTGAAACTAATGCAATATTGCAATTTATTATACAGTTTAATGATTTGAATATCTCCAGCTTCAGGAAACCAAAAAAAATCATCACTATTTTGATAGCTGAATTTCAACATTTCACAGCAGCAGCGTAAGATCAGCAATAATTTCATATACATGCTAAACTTCACATTAAAAGAAAAACATAGAAGGAAACTGAAACTAATTCAATATTATACAGTTTAATGATTTGAATCATCGAAACTAAAAATAAGAAACATTTCACAGTTACGTAAAATCAACAATAATTTCACAGCGACGATCACAAAAAAAATGTGAAAATATACGTACATAAATGCGTAAATACGATAAAAAGGGAGAGGAATACCATTTGATAAAAGCACTACCATCTTTAGCGCGCCTAAGAGCAGCAACTCTCTTCCTCCGCGCTGATGATTTTGATTTTGATGCTCTGCCCGCCATTTCAGATTTTGTGGTAGATATAATAGGTATAAGAAGAAATGCTACAGAAGGCCTTTATTAGTACAGAAGATATGGAAACGCTAACTTTTTGGGTTTGGGAATTAGCGCCAAGTTTTTTAATCTCTCAAAATTTGGACAGGGTGACTTGTCCTGTCTAGCAGCCGTTGGATTGAAAGGATAGATGGAAATTGTGTATTCCTCGCTTCAGAAATTTTAATTACCTTTTGCCTCTTTATTTTTAGTTCAACTAAGTGAAATCTTTTTATCAAATGGGTTAATTTTTTATTATAAATTTTGCTTGATTTATAACTGGACAGATATTCTTATAAATTAGGGGTGTGCAATGAACCGAATCAAATCAAAATTTCGGTTTCGATTTAACCGAACAATTTCGGTTCTGTTTCGGCTTGAACAGTTTCTTTTTTAAAAAAATTAATTTTTTATAAAAAATTATTTTTTAAATAAATATAACTTCTGATAAAAAAAATTTTTAAAAAAAAATGTACTTTTTTTTAAACCATTTAAAAAACAACGGAAACTGAACAAGTAAAAAAATTTAAACCATTAAAAAAAATTATAAAATTTTCGGTTTGGTTGACCAAACTCTATAACCGAAAACCGAACCGAGAACTGAATTTTTTTTAGGATGGAAAACCGAATCGAAAATTTTTCAATCACCCAACAGCGAATTAATTTCCAAGCACAAACAAAAGAAGCAGATGTGGAAGTTGGAAACAACACTTGTATGGTTGTATATATTCAACAAACATAAGCATACGCAAACTAAAGGAAACTGTGTCTGTGTCGGAGCAATAAGAAGTTTCTACTTGCAATACACCATATAATCTCCATCTTACTTTGAATCTGATGGACCTGTGCAGGTAGCCATAAGTACATAACGATGCACTGTCTTCTGGATCTCTCTAAGATCTTGAGATATCTTAGAAGTATCCGGCTCGATTTCTGGAAAGGTTGGTTCACCCATCCTCTGGTCCAGATCCGGTTAAGTGGCTAGGATCTGGAATCATGTGATTATGCTCAGGATGATCTCTCTCATGGGCCTCGGTAATTTCGAATTGTAGCTTGATGTTCATCATGTAAAGGTTCCTCGCTACCTTCTCATGTCCTTGATACAGGTATAAGCTAGCAGTGCTAGCACCAATTCCCAGTAGAGTATTCCATTTCTGGTTGAAGTGTTAAGCTTCGGCCAGATATCTTTGATCTAGTTCTTCTAACTTCTAGAATACCACATGTATGACTTGCACCACGAACATTTGTTCGGATCCATAATATTTCTTGGATCTTCTCCTTCGTATATGTACAAATTATTATTCAAGATATTATTATAGTATTTCCAGAATAAATATGGCTCTGATACCATTTTACGAAGACGGATCGCGAAGGAAAAGGTTATTAGAAAAAATAGTAAAACTTTGGGTGAGATTTGAAACTATATGCGGTATCATGCAATTAATCCCTTTTAACTTTATAATGGTAAATTAGTAAAGTTGTGGGGTAAGGAGTTAGAATGAAGATAAAAGTATTGTTGGGGAATCAGAATGTAGAATAATGGATAACATGAGTAAATGTAAAGAAAGTTTGGGTTTAGACATTTTCTGTTAGTTTATTCTTAATTTTAAATATTCCTTCCTTAAAAAAAAACAGAATTGGTTATTTTCTTTAATATATTAAACATTTCCTAAATTTAATTTTTTTATATTATTTATTAGATTACAAATAAAAAATAAATATAATTTTTCAAAAATATATATTCTTCCCATGAGAGAACAAAGAAATATAAAGGTCTTTCAACTTGATTCCTGCAGCTTGTAACAATAATTGCTCTACTTATTCCTCTCTCCCCCATTGTATAACCATTCGACGACTTGACTTTGGTTCTTCCCGCATCATCAACGGTAGATTACAATGGCCGCTAATGGTGAAGGAGCGGCGATTGGTATTGATTTGGGAACTACATATTCATGCGTAGCCGTGTGGCGCAGCCGAGATGCACACGTAGAGATCATACCAAATGATCAAGGCAGCCGCACCACACCGTCTTATGTTTCTTTCACCGAAACTGAGCGTCTCGTTGGCGATGCAGCTAAGAATCTGGCTGCAATGAACTCCATCAATACTGTTTTTGGTACTTATATTCTTCCTAACTACTTCATTGATGGGATTTAATTAGATTCAAGCGTTCTTGGTGTGGGGGAGGGAGTTTGTAGAAGAATTCAATTGCTTTATACTACAATGAGTTGAAACTTTGTTTTGTCATTCTTTTACTCGAAAGTCTTTGAAAGCGTTTGGGTCGGTGTTTGTAATGTTTCTACTTATGTTGTTTATGTCGCGCCACATACCCGAATAGTGCCGATTACTAGAAGATTCAGCGGCATCGACGATATTATTAGAAATTAGAAACACATCTTTAAGAACATAACGCTTCATATTTAATAAATATACAAAACCAGTTTATTATATTGATTCTAAATGCCTTCATAGATTTGAGCAGTGACTCACAGTTGAAATATACAAATCAATCTAATGCACACAATGTGAAGATGAGTCAATCCGTTACAATATTTAGATTGATTTGTATATTTCAACTGTGAGTCACTGCTCAAATCTATGAATTCCAAACTCATCTCAACAATACCGTCTCAAGGCATTTAGAATCAATATAATAAACTGATTTTGTATATTTATTAAATATGAAGCGTTATGTTCTTAAAGATGTGTTTCTAATTTCTAATAATATCGTCGATGGCGCTGAATCTTCTAGTAATCGGCATTATTCGGGTATGTGGCGCGACATAAACAACATAAGTAGAAACATTACAAACACCGACCCAAACGCTTTCAAAGACTTTCGAGTAAAAGAATGACAAAACAAAGTTTCAACTCATTGTAGTATAAAGCCATTGAATTCTTCTAAAACTCCCTCCCCCACACCAAGAACGCTCGAATCTAATTAAATCCCATCAATGAAGTAGTTAGGAAGAATATAAGTACCAAAAACAGTATTGATGGAGTTCATTGCAGCCAGATTCTTAGCTGCATCGCCAACGAGACGCTCAGTTTCGGTGAAAGAAACATAAGACGGTGTGGTGCGGCTGTCTTGATCATTTGGTATGATCTCTACGCGTGCATCTCAGCCGCCACACGGCTACGCATGAATATGTAGTTCCCAAATCAATACCAATCGCCGGTCCTTCACCATTAGCGGCCATTGTAATCTACCGTTGATGATGCGGGAAGAACCAAAGTCAAGTCGTCGAATGGTTATACAATGGGGGAGAGAGGAATAAGTAGATCAATTATTGTTACAAGCTGCAGGAATCAAGTTGTTGTCTTTGACCTTTATATTTCTTTGTTCTCTCATGGGAATAATATATATTTTTGAAAAATTATATTTATTTTTTATTTGTAATCTAATAAATAATATAGCAAAATATAAAAAAATTAAATTTAGGAAATGTTTAATATATTAATGAATATTTAAAATTAAGAATAAACTAACAGAAAATGTCTAAACCCAAACTTTCTTTACATTTACTCATGTTATCCATTATTCTACATTCTGATTCCCCAACAATACTTTTATCTTCATTCTAACTCCTTACCCCACAACTTTACTAATTTACCATTATAAAGTTAAAAGGGATTAATTGCATGATACCGCATAGAGTTTTAAATACTTTCAAATCTCACCCAAAGTTTTACTATTTTTTTTAATAACATTTTCCTTCGCGATCCGTCTTCGTAAAATGGTATCAGAGCCATGTTTATTCTGGAAATATTATAATAATATCTTGAATAATAATTTGTAACATATACGAAGGAGAAGATCCAAGAAATATTATGGATCCGAACGAATGTTCGTGGTGCAAGTCATACATGTGGTATTCTAGAAGTTAGAAGAACTAGATCAAAGATATCTGGCCGAACCTTAACACTTCAACCAGAAATGGAATACTCTACTCGGAATTGGTGCTAGCACTGCTAGCTTATACCTGTATCAAGGACATGAGAAGGTAGCGAGGAACCTTTACATGATGAACATCAAGCTACAATTCGAAATTACCGAGGCCCATGAGAGAGATCATCCTGAGCATAATCACATGATTCCAGATCCTAACCACTTAACCGGATCTGGACCAGAGGATGGTTGAACCAACCTTTCGAGAAATCGAGCCGGATACTTTTAAGATATCTCAAGATCTTAGAGAGATCCAGAAGACAGTGCATCATTATGGCTACCTGCAATACCATGTCTTCAGACCCATTATCTTCGAACACAACACATTGGACTTATCTTTTTTACTAGCAGAACAATTTAAAAACTTATAAATAGAAGCCCAAAATGACAATTGTCTGTTTCACTGACAATACCGGGGTTTAGGTGTTGAATAGTTATGCTTTAACAATTTTAGGAAATCTATTTTTATTAGATCTCGAATAAGAAATTTTGATAAACAATTTTACTGAAATTTTGAACAAGTAGATATAAGTTCTAGATATAATTAAGCATTAAACTCATCGAACAATTGATGTATTATGAAAAAAAATTCTAAAATGCATTCTAGAATATTTAGGAAGTGCTTGTGTTTTTTTTTTTTGGGATCCTTATTTCGTTTAATTAATTATCATGCAATTAGAAATATTAATCATCATTTACAAAACAATTTAAAAACCTATAAAGTAGAATGCCAAAAAAATATTGGTTAAGCCAACCGGGTAAGTGAGGGTTAGTTGAGAATTATGATTGTTTCCTCATTTTTTACTCCCATTAATTTGAATACTTTTTTACATTATATTTACCTTTGATTTGAAATTAGCCCATTCTATGAGTCCAAAAAAAAAAAAAAACAATCAACAAAAAGAAAAAATTAGCCTTTGGGTATAGGGGTGCTTAACAGATCGGTCCGGTCCGGAACCGATCGATTCCGGATCCGATAATCTCGGAACCGGTCCGATCCGTTAAGGAACCGGATTTTTCTTTCTTTTTTTTTTTAAACAAAAAGTGAAACATGAAGGGATTTTATCGAAAAAAACAAAAACAAAATTTTTAAAACGGATTCGATCCGGTTCAATCCGGAACCGGATCCGTTTGGTCCGGAATCGGTAAGATACCGGATCCGAAACATTAGAACTGATCCGGTCCGATATCAAACCGATTCCGGACCGATTCAGAACCGGTTAGTCCGATTCCGATTCCGGAACTGATTTGGGTCGGGTCCGGATTGACCCTGCCCGTTAAGCACCCCTATTTGGGTATTAGATTCACTTAACTATTTTCACTGTGTAGATGTATATAGGTTGGGCTTATGGCCCAAGGCCCAACAAATATCCATATTTGACTCAGAGTCAAAACCTGAGCCTGTATGCACATCTAGGGTTGAGCTTGTGGCCCAAGACCCAGAACGTACCTAGGGTTAGATTTTAGTCCCTATATATAGGGGTCTCCTTCTCCTTTGCAAGATACACCAACAACATTACAATACTCTCATTCTCACAACATAGTTCGTTCCTCTTGGATATGGATGGCAATGGGGCGGGTCCAAACCCGGACCCGTATTGAACCCGACCCGCCGGGGCGGGTCCAAACCCGCTTCAACCGGGTTTGGAAGCGGGGCGGGGCGGGTCCTGGGATTGGCCGCACCCGCCCCGCTATGCATTTTAATTTTTTTAAAAAAAAATTAATATTGAATATACGTTTCACTTCTTTGATTGTACAATAATGTGTTATTGTTTAATTTCATATCAAAATTCATGTGTTTATGGTAAAGAAGTTGAACATTTTGAATGGAATAAAAACTAAATAATAAATATTTGTTAGTTTAAAGATAGTTTTACGATGCTTATTATAAATATTTACTAGAGGAAAACATTAAATTCAATCTCAAAACTCAATTTTTGTGTTTCAAAATTAATTTATACCAATTTTTTTTTTATAAAAAAAAATTGTTTGCGGGGCGAGGCGGGTAAACCCGCGAACCCGGCGGGTCTAAGCGGGGCGGGGCGGGTATGGGTTTTATGTGTAGAGGGGCGGGTCCTGGGATTGGTCAAACCCGTCACAAACCCGCCACGTTGCCATCCCTACTCTTGGAGAATCACCAACGAACTCCAAGGGCTTAAGGTGTGCAATTAGAGTAGATTACTCTAGAAACCAAGCCAACAAGGGGGTTGTTCAACGATCGAGGCTAATCTTTCGATGCAGTCAGGTATATCGAATACCGACTATTTATTGTATTAAATTCCAAAAGTGATATCAGAGCCACAAAGCTCGATCTCGCCGGGAATTAATATTCGAATGCTGATTTCTATTTATGCTTTGACGCACATACCAGAAAATTCACAGAAATTGCAACGTAACACAAATCAAAGGCTTACTTCTGTTTATGTTTTTTTTCAGTCAGAAAATTTTCCAATTACAGAAATTGCTAAGTATCCTATTTTTTTGGCATGGATGCATGACTAACTCCCAACTACTGAACGGAAAAAATTTCGAATCGAAAAAAAAAAACAATTAAAGGAATTTCGATTTATTTTACCAAATCTGAAAAGCACGCTGCTGCGAAGCGCCTGAATGGCCGCACGCCGCTGAGAAGCGCCTGAATGGCCGCACCACCAACGCCTCACAAGCACCCAGCCGCAACCACACCTGGTTTCCCTATATTTTTTTTACAATAAAAAAAGGGAAAATCGAGTTCGACAACATCTGACCTTATCAACGTCGCCTGGGGATGGCGACGATGGCCGTCGCACGTCGCGATGGCTCCGCGACTGTGAATGCGCGAACTTCGATAACGACCACGGAGTGAACGCGCGACGTTGCTGCTATGTTCATGGCGTGCGGCGACGACGCAGGTGACTGAGGCGAGAAAAACCCTAGACGACGTGGCGGTGGCGGTGGCGGTGGCGGTGGCGGTGGCGGTGGAACCCTCGAATCCGAGAGATTTTTTGGGCCCGTTTTTTCAAACGGGAAAGAGACGGGAATCATGGAAATAAAATCTTTCCGGGATTAACTTTGTTTTTCAAAATCAGGATGAGATTTAGGCTAAATTAATGGGCCTTTTTTTTTTGGTTAAATTTAAAATATGTATAAAAAAAACAATTTTGAGATAAACTTTGAGAGAACGAGGCGGTACCATCGAAGCATATCGAACATCGCCTGAGGACGACTGAGGACGATGGTCGTCGCGATGGCTTAGTAAGTTCGTGACTGAGATTGCGCAAACGGGATTTGCGACCACACTGCTACGTTCATGGCGTGCGCCGATGATGACTCCCTCCGAGAGTGAGGCGGTGGCGGTGGCGGTGGCGGTGGCGGTGGCGGTGTGTAAGACCCCAACCCCTTATACTCGTCATTCGTGCATTTATGACGTCGTATGAGTATAAAAATTTTCATTTTCTTTTCATTCTTTAAAAAGAAACATTACATGTTTCCCATAATCCCACGACATAGTATAATGTTCAACATTATATGATCATCTCGACCAACAAATAGACTCAAAGACTTCGCCTAGTTCCATCCCCATTACACCACTTTTATCTTGTGGGTTTTTATAGAAATTTGGGCAGAGTCTCCCCACAAACTGAGCTATCCGGGGATAAGGACACATCACATAACCTAACTCCCGACCAGGGACAACACAATACTAAACAGACATCAAAAGTGGGCTTCAACACCCTTATACAGTCCATATACATGCTTACAGTTGCTCACATACGAGCAACGCCCTTATACAGTCCATATACATGCTTACAGTTGCTCACATACGAGCAACAAATAAATGAATACCAATCTAACTGAATAAATAGCGTATACGATTTACCCACACTCATATACGCTTCTGGAAGCATCATCCCACAAGGTTCGAGCCTAGCACCCCAAGGCAGCATCGTACATGTTGTACCTGTTTCAACAGAAACAGTCCCCACACGGGGTGAGCATCCAATATCAAAATACGCATAATCATAACAATGCATAAAGATCATGATAATATCACAATTTAAGATTATTGAAAATCTATAAAAATGTACTCCCTGTACAGTTCTGAATCTGTATAGCTTCCACACACTGTTCCTGTTTCAAACCCACACACTTCCATAACATCAAGTTTAGTATCGTTATTTCAAATATGATACATCAACACGATAAATTCAATACAACTTATTTATGCTTAATCATAAATGATTTCATATCAATGCAATCCTGTTTGTCAATCTATCTCATTCTCAACACGTTCTCATATTGATCATGCCCAAGGCATCGATACTCAACTCGTATACTCGGATCACGTACAACTATGTATCCATCATACCACATCATACTCAACACACATATCCATTTCTTACGTTCCATCATGACATCCAACAATACATGAATATATGAAAATGTAATTACTTCATGATATATATATATCTGCTCGTACGTCACTACGTACCTTATCGTCAGTACTTACAGTCACACTACCCTTCTCTTTGACCGGAGACACGAAAAGGCTGTACATAAATTCAATAACTCATTTGGTAAGCCAATATTCAATTACTAACAAATGCTTTTCATTTAAAGCCTCATACATGGATTTCATGTAATAAGATATAATCGCCCTGCTATATCAATATTCAACAAAATCATGATTTACTAAGCTATAGGCTCCATTTGAAACTAAGATAAGATACCGAAACTTATTGGACATGAACCACCATTCAATGTTGTACCAAACAACTCAATATCAATAAGACAATAAAAATATGCTATCACTTTAAATTAATACAATCAATCTAACGCGGCAACACTGCCAATGTCACAGCTGTTATTTTACGTTGCAGCACTTGCACACTTTAATACACTAGGGGGCACACACACTAGTATACTCTCAACAAGTAGTTCGATGCACAGACAGCAGAAACAAGGAACAATTCCAGTAGCCTTACAGTTCCTTTTTACTCAGCAGGTGGTAAGGGAAATAGATGTGATGACAGATTAGCTAAAACACCATCTAATCCACACAAAATCAAGAAAACTAGAAAAAGGAACAACCCTTATACAGCTTTATAGTTCAGCCTAAATCCTTTCCCCCAAAAAGCAAGAAAATCGCACCACCATACCAAAATACGAATCTGACGAGTCAATATTTGCTGAAACATGTAACAAGACTCGTGAATAGCAAGACATGAAAATAATCGACAAAAGCTTCCCAAAAATAGCAGCACCATGCGACCGAGACAAAAGTTGGGATTGAAACTTTGTTCAATCCTCCACCACATGATTATACAAGTTAAAACATGAATTAAACAAGGTAATAATCGAATACAAGAGACTCAAAAACTCCCAACCTCAATCCCCAAAAAGCCGATCGAAATATTCCCCAAAATCAGAAATTCTGAACCATGCTTCATAAATTTCAAAGGAAATGAATTATGGACTGAATAACATGTAAACATTAAGAAACCTTGAGGGAAAATCTCGATCAGTCTTCTCGCTGCTTCAATCGGTCGAATGAAATGGGGAATATGGGGGAGGCGGTCGAAGGGTGGGGAAAATAAGAGATAATCGATTTATGTGTGTGTGGAATGAGAGAGAGAATGCCTTATAATCCCTAAACCAAGAGTAAATCACAACCATCCAATTATTAGTTTATTACAATATTAGGTAAATCTCCACCCTCCACATATTATTTCAGAATTAATACTTGCAAGAGCCTCTTTTTTTAAAAAATTAACAAACTGATAAGTTCAACTCAAAAATTATTTATTCCAACTCCGGGACCACAAATAATTTCAGATAATTTCAAATTCCGTAATTATCCCGACATATCATAAAAATATCATAATTAAATCAATTTGATAATTAATATTTATTCCGGGCATCACAATTCTCCCCACCTATCAAATTTCGACCTCGAAATTTAAATACATGCTTACCATAAAATCCAACTATAAAATTTACGTACCGTTATACAGATCAAGATAGTGATTTGATCATCTGTAGGATGACAGTCATTCGAATCATCACGTCCCACACATGTGCCCTCATTACACCAACAATGGTAAGACTGGAACTCACATAACTTTACCGGATTTTAACATTAGCACTCAATGAGCTATCAGATATGAATACCCTTATTCATATGAATCGTTACGAAATTAACATCATCATACTTTAACCATTCTGTAGTTTTCAATACGATATGATCATTTCTCATTACTAGTAATTATCCATATCTTCTTAGCCTGTGGGCATACATGTCACTATTGGTACACATGATCTCGACTACTTTCCTACTAGTTACTTTTCTTTAAGAATTCTCTATCTCGTACAGTTATAAGATTCCAACAGAAATCATATAGTCTCTATCATTAATTCAATCTCACCTCAATCCCGATTATCTTTTACAAAATTAATCATAATTACATGTGTCCTCATCATAAGTCTAGATGACGTACCTTCAATCTCAAGATAATAGAATAAACCAAACTCATCATTGTTTTCCACCAGTTCAGCCATTTCATTAACAATATCATTGATTTCATTATTTCTCATGTACCATTTTATATCATGTATCAATTATCCACGTAATCATTTTACCATCGTCTCATCCAATGGGATTACCACTCATGTATTCCAATATCATCTTCAGCAGACATAATATTATTTGTTCCTCAAGTTTCATCTCATAAAGAGTTCTTCATTTATAACACTCACATTATTTCCTCGCAGATTAGTTCTATAACACCGTAGCAATAATAACATTGCATAACTAATCTCATACCTTTTTAGCTGCAATCATCAATAAAGTACATTACCTTATAGCCTCAAGAATCATGCTCATCACGGTACCCACATGCTCCTTGTCGTTTACGCATTATTGATATTCGTAATGTTTCCGTCATCAAACATTCCCTGTGTCAAAAGTTTCACGCAATCCTGTTCGCATCATACTACAGCAGACTATCACATATCTGTGTGATTTATAATTCAACAAAATACCATTTCATAAATGACTAACATATCATGGTGTAGTATGTATTCATGATTTCTCATACACAATATCACAATGATCACACTTCCACACAGGGCATTCGTAGCGATCTCACGTCATCCCGTGACGTTTCATATCATCTCATAACCTGTACATTAATCTCAGGTTAACATGATCACTTTCACCTACTACTCCTACAATATATCAATCTAGCATGCTTTCACAGTAATAAATACCATCTCAAGAGATTATCATTTTCTGTTATTCCATCTGTACAATCGAGTCTCAAAATTAATATAACTCACTGAGATAATGCAATCAGCATCTATCAACAGATATTAACATATAGTCACATGCCAAACCAAACGTAAGTTTACCTCAACTCCTTGTTCCTCTGGAACATTTCAATATCCTATTGAGCCTACATCTCATGTACCCAAGGAACAACAATAACACAATGTCCACAGCTATCTGAAATGAACACATCATCAATTACACCGCTAGCACAATAACAGTACAGTAATACTCATACTGACATAATAACAGCACATCAATATTCATCGCCGAATGACGGCACCCTACTATTCGTTGCTAACACAATAGCAATATAAATCAATACTAATTGCCAACACTGGCATACATAATCTCGTCGCCACTACGGGCATGCACAATATTATCGCCACTACTGGCATCCATATAATATCTATAATCACCATGAATAAAATTACATTCTTAAATCAATAAGAGGTAACAACACTTACTGTACACAATGGATCAACTCTCGATCCTTTAAACTGCCCCTGTTCTCAACATAAATATTCCACAAAAGATAATTCATATCAATACACAATTGATATACTCATCATCAATAACATGACCGTCCAAACATATTCATTGCCTCGACATATCAGCGGCATTCACAATATTTCCATCGTTTCGATATGATAGCGGCAAATATTATAATTCTCAAATATCACCATATAATCATACCATCATTTCGCCAAGAAATGTCATCAATATATCGGTATCAATCATACCCCGCTATTGCATCCACTGCAATAAAATGAGAGAAAACAATAATGTCTCTTCCTCCACGCTCTCCATGATCGCTTTCACCTGTACAGTTGATTATCACAATACGTCAAATCAACAAGGTCAATTTAAATTAACGTATATTCATCACCCTCCCTCTATAGTGGAGGCACATAAAAGACATTGCACACTCTAGTGTTGATCCCAACAATAATCACATCGCTCGCTCGTCAGTGGCGACCACATCACTCACTCGTCAGTGGTGACCCAATAACACATCACACACTCATCAGTGGCGACCCATATCACATCGCTCGCTCGTCAGCGACGACCATATCGTAAATAATCGATATAGTGGCAACACCAAGCCTACTATACCACATCGTCGCTCCCCTACTACTGCGACACAATATATAATCGATATAGTAGCATCACCAAGCCTACTATACCCCATCATCGCTCCCCTACTACTGCGACACAATATATAATCGATATAGTAGCATCACCAAGCCTACTATCCCCTACTACTGCGACACAATATATAATCGATATAGTAGCATCACCAAGCCTACTATACCCCATCATCGCTCCCCTACTACTGCGACACAATATATAATCGATATAGTAGCATCACCAAGCCTACTATACCCCATCGTCGCATCATCATCGCGACCCACCAACGATATAATCGATATAGCAGCAATACAAAGCATGCTATACCCACACGTCGCTCCCCTGCTACTGCGACACAATCTACTCATTCCAGCAACCCTCAATATCATCATTCATTTACAATCAGTGATATATCATAATCAACATCAACAGGAATAGGAATATCAATACATACTCGTACGCTAATACGTACCTGTGCCATCCTGTAAATGACACACACATACCCGATTGTCACATTATCTGTTGTCATACTCCAACCGCACAGTACTGCCTGCCATTTCCTATTTTCAGATATCATATATCTCATTTTCTGATTTCTCATGCAACAATCAGATTTCTCAGCACTGCAATACATATACATAACATGTACACAAAAACTCAACTCAATAAAATGCATTTATCCCTCTACTAGTAACAACGTCCACTTATTATCAACATTAATTACCGTCAGTGATGTCCTTCATCACACACCTTACCAGGCATTATCATGTATATAAATATAACGAGTTACAATACTCGAGGCTTTTCAACCATACCACCCTCATTGTGTATGTTCATCGTATCTCATACGATCCTGCAATCACGATGGTTAGCAATAACACCAATTTTCATTACTTCATATCATAGTCACAATGACAGAAAACTACAATTAGGCAGAAAACTACAATCATGCATAACAGTATGTGATATACATGTCTATCAACACATCCCTAGGCCATTAAACATCCCAAAGAGCTAACCACTGCTCTGATACCACTAATGTAAGACCCCAACCCCTTATACTCGTCATTCGTGCATTTATGACGTCATATGAGTATAAAAATTTTCATTTTCTTTTCATTCTTTAAAAAGAAACATTACATGTTTCCCATAATCCCACGACATAGTATAATGTTCAACATTATATGATCATCTCGACCAACAAATAGACTCAAAGACTTCGCCTAGTTCCATCCCCATTACACCACTTTTATCTTGTGGGTTTTTATAGAAATTTGGGCAGAGTCTCCCCATAAACTGAGCTATCCGGGGATAAGGACACATCACATAACCTAACTCCCGACCAGGGACAACACAATACTAAACAGACATCAAAAGTGGGCTTCAACACCCTTATACAGTCCATATACATGCTTACAGTTGCTCACATACGAGCAACGCCCTTATACAGTCCATATACATGCTTACAGTTGCTCACATACGAGCAACAAATAAATGAATACCAATCTAACTGAATAAATAGCGTATACGATTTACCCACACTCATATACGCTTCTGGAAGCATCATCCCACAAGGTTCGAGCCTAGCACCCCAAGGCAGCATCGTACCTGTTGTACCTGTTTCAACAGAAACAGCCCCCACACGGGGTGAGCATCCAATATCAAAATACGCATAATCATAACAATGCATAAAGATCATGATAATATCACAATTTAAGATTATTGAAAATCTATAAAAATGTACTCCCTGTACAGTTCTGAATCTGTATAGCTTCCACACACTGTTCCTGTTTCAAACCCACACACTTCCATAACATCAAGTTTAGTATCGTTATTTCAAATATGATACATCAACACGATAAATTCAATACAACTTATTTATGCTTAATCATAAATGATTTCATATCAATGCAATCCTGTTTGTCAATCTATCTCATTCTCAACACGTTCTCATATTGATCATGCCCAAGGCATCGATACTCAACTCGTATACTCGGATCACGTACAACTATGTATCCATCATACCACATCATACTCAACACACATATCCATCTCTTACGTTCCATCATGACATCCAACAATACATGAATATATGAAAATGTAATTACTTCATGATATATATATATATATCTGCTCGTACGTCACTACGTACCTTATCGTCAGTACTTACAGTCACACTACCCTTCTCTTTGACCGGAGACACGAAAAGGCTGTACATAAATTCAATAACTCATTTGGTAAGCCAATATTCAATTACTAACAAATGCTTTCATTTAAAGCCTCATACATGGATTTCATGTAATAAGATATAATCGCCCTGCTATATCAATATTCAACAAAATCATGATTTACTAAGCTATAGGCTCCATTTGAAACTAAGATAAGATACCGAAACTTATTGGACATGAACCACCATTCAATGTTGTACCAAACAACTCAATATCAATAAGACAATAAAAATATGCTATCACTTTAAATTAATACAATCAATCTAACGCGGCAACACTGCCAATGTCACAGCTGTTATTTTACGTTGCAGCACTTGCACACTTTAATACACTAGGGGGCACACACACTAGTATACTCTCAACAAGTAGTTCGATGCACAGACAGCAGAAACAAGGAACAATTCCAGTAGCCTTACAGTTCCTTTTTACTCAGCAGGTGGTAAGGGAAATAGATGTGATGACAGATTAGCTAAAACACCATCTAATCCACACAAAATCAAGAAAACTAGAAAAAGGAACAACCCTTATACAGCTTTATAGTTCAGCCTAAATCCTTTCCCCCAAAAAGCAAGAAAATCGCACCACCATACCAAAATACGAATCTGACGAGTCAATATTTGCTGAAACATGTAACAAGACTCGTGAATAGCAAGACATGAAAATAATCGACAAAAGCTTCCCAAAAATAGCAGCACCATGCGACCGAGACAAAAGTTGGGATTGAAACTTTGTTCAATCCTCCACCACATGATTATACAAGTTAAAACATGAATTAAACAAGGTAATAATCGAATACAAGAGACTCAAAAACTCCCAACCTCAATCCCCAAAAAGCCGATCGAAATATTCCCCAAAATCAGAAATTCTGAACCATGCTTCATAAATTTCAAAGGAAATGAATTATGGACTGAATAACATGTAAACATTAAGAAACCTTGAGGGAAAATCTCGATCAGTCTTCTCGCTGCTTCAATCGGTCGAATGAAATGGGGAATATGGGGGAGGCGGTCGAAGGGTGGGGAAAATAAGAGATAATCGATTTATGTGTGTGTGGAATGAGAGAGAGAATGCCTTATAATCCCTAAACCAAGAGTAAATCACAACCATCCAATTATTAGTTTATTACAATATTAGGTAAATCTCCACCCTCCACATATTATTTCAGAATTAATACTTGCAAGAGCCTCTTTTTTTAAAAAATTAACAAACTGATAAGTTCAACTCAAAAATTATTTATTCCAACTCCGGGACCACAAATAATTTCAGATAATTTCAAATTCCGTAATTATCCCGACATATCATAAAAATATCATAATTAAATCAATTTGATAATTAATATTTATTCCGGGCATCACAATTCTCCCCACCTATCAAATTTCGACCTCGAAATTTAAATACATGCTTACCATAAAATCCAACTATAAAATTTACGTACCGTTATACAGATCAAGATAGTGATTTGATCATCTGTAGGATGACAGTCATTCGAATCATCACGTCCCACACATGTGCCCTCATTACACCAACAATGGTAAGACTGGAACTCACATAACTTTACCGGATTTTAACATTAGCACTCAATGAGCTATCAGATATGAATACCCTTATTCATATGAATCGTTACGAAATTAACATCATCATACTTTAACCATTCTGTAGTTTTCAATACGATATGATCATTTCTCATTACTAGTAATTATCCATATCTTCTTAGCCTGTGGGCATACATGTCACTATTGGTACACATGATCTCGACTACTTTCCTAATAGTTACTTTTCTTTAAGAATTCTCTATCTCGTACAGTTATAAGATTCCAACAGAAATCATATAGTCTCTATCATTAATTCAATCTCACCTCAATCCCGATTATCTTTTACAAAATTAATCATAATTACATGTGTCCTCATCATAAGTCTAGATGACGTACCTTCAATCTCAAGATAATAGAATAAACCAAACTCATCATTGTTTTCCACCAGTTCAGCCATTTCATTAACAATATCATTGATTTCATTATTTCTCATGTACCATTTTATATCATGTATCAATTATCCACGTAATCATTTTACCATCGTCTCATCCAATGGGATTACCACTCATGTATTCCAATATCATCTTCAGCAGACATAATATTATTTGTTCCTCAAGTTTCATCTCATAAAGAGTTCTTCATTTATAACACTCACATTATTTCCTCGCAGATTAGTTCTATAACACCGTAGCAATAATAACATTGCATAACTAATCTCATACCTTTTTAGCTGCAATCATCAATAAAGTACATTACCTTATAGCCTCAAGAATCATGCTCATCACGGTACCCACATGCTCCTTGTCGTTTACGCATTATTGATATTCGTAATGTTTCCGTCATCAAACATTCCCTGTGTCAAAAGTTTCACGCAATCCTGTTCGCATCATACTACAGCAGACTATCACATATCTGTGTGATTTATAATTCAACAAAATACCATTTCATAAATGACTAACATATCATGGTGTAGTATGTATTCATGATTTCTCATACACAATATCACAATGATCACACTTCCACACAGGGCATTCGTAGCGATCTCACGTCATCCCGTGACGTTTCATATCATCTCATAACCTGTACATTAATCTCAGGTTAACATGATCACTTTCACCTACTACTCCTACAATATATCAATCTAGCATGCTTTCACAGTAATAAATACCATCTCAAGAGATTATCATTTTCTGTTATTCCATCTGTACAATCGAGTCTCAAAATTAATATAACTCACTGAGATAATGCAATCAGCATCTATCAACAGATATTAACATATAGTCACATGCCAAACCAAACGTAAGTTTACCTCAACTCCTTGTTCCTCTGGAACATTTCAATATCCTATTGAGCCTACATCTCATGTACCCAAGGAACAACAATAACACAATGTCCACAGCTATCTGAAATGAACACATCATCAATTACACCGCTAGCACAATAACAGTACAGTAATACTCATACTGACATAATAACAGCACATCAATATTCATCGCCGAATGACGGCACCCTACTATTCGTTGCTAACACAATAGCAATATAAATCAATACTAATTGCCAACACTGGCATACATAATCTCGTCGCCACTACGGGCATGCACAATATTATCGCCACTACTGGCATCCATATAATATCTATAATCACCATGAATAAAATTACATTCTTAAATCAATAAGAGGTAACAACACTTACTGTACACAATGGATCAACTCTCGATCCTTTAAACTGCCCCTGTTCTCAACATAAATATTCCACAAAAGATAATTCATATCAATACACAATTGATATACTCATCATCAATAACATGACCGTCCAAACATATTCATTGCCTCGACATATCAGCGGCATTCACAATATTTCCATCGTTTCGATATGATAGCGGCAAATATTATAATTCTCAAATATCACCATATAATCATACCATCATTTCGCCAAGAAATGTCATCAATATATCGGTATCAATCATACCCCGCTATTGCATCCACTGCAATAAAATGAGAGAAAACAATAATGTCTCTTCCTCCACGCTCTCCATGATCGCTTTCACCTGTACAGTTGATTATCACAATACGTCAAATCAACAAGGTCAATTTAAATTAACGTATATTCATCACCCTCCCTCTATAGTGGAGGCACATAAAAGACATTGCACACTCTAGTGTTGATCCCAACAATAATCACATCGCTCGCTCGTCAGTGGCGACCACATCACTCACTCGTCAGTGGTGACCCAATAACACATCACACACTCATCAGTGGCGACCCATATCACATCGCTCGCTCGTCAGCGACGACCATATCGTAAATAATCGATATAGTGGCAACACCAAGCCTACTATACCACATCGTCGCTCCCCTACTACTGCGACACAATATATAATCGATATAGTAGCATCACCAAGCCTACTATACCCCATCATCGCTCCCCTACTACTGCCACACAATATATAATCGATATAGTAGCATCACCAAGCCTACTATACCCCATCATCGCTCCCCTACTACTGCGACACAATATATAATCGATATAGTAGCATCACCAAGCCTACTATACCCCATCGTCGCATCATCATCGCGACCCACCAACGATATAATCGATATAGCAGCAATACAAAGCATGCTATACCCACACGTCGCTCCCCTGCTACTGCGACACAATCTACTCATTCCAGCAACCCTCAATATCATCATTCATTTACAATCAGTGATATATCATAATCAACATCAACAGGAATAGGAATATCAATACATACTCGTACGCTAATACGTACCTGTGCCATCCTGTAAATGACACACACATACCCGATTGTCACATTATCTGTTGTCATACTCCAACCGCACAGTACTGCCTGCCATTTCCTATTTTCAGATATCATATATCTCATTTTCTGATTTCTCATGCAACAATCAGATTTCTCAGCACTGCAATACATATACATAACATGTACACAAAAACTCAACTCAATAAAATGCATTTATCCCTCTACTAGTAACAACGTCCACTTATTATCAACATTAATTACCGTCAGTGATGTCCTTCATCACACACCTTACCAGGCATTATCATGTATATAAATATAACGAGTTACAATACTCGAGGCTTTTCAACCATACCACCCTCATTGTGTATGTTCATCGTATCTCATACGATCCTGCAATCACGATGGTTAGCAATAACACCAATTTTCATTACTTCATATCATAGTCACAATGACAGAAAACTACAATTAGGCAGAAAACTACAATCATGCATAACAGTATGTGATATACATGTCTATCAACACATCCCTAGGCCATTAAACATCCCAAAGAGCTAACCACTGCTCTGATACCACTAATGTAAGACCCCAACCCCTTATACTCGTCATTCGTGCATTTATGACGTCATATGAGTATAAAAATTTTCATTTTCTTTTCATTCTTTAAAAAGAAACATTACATGTTTCCCATAATCCCACGACATAGTATAATGTTCAACATTATATGATCATCTCGACCAACAAATAGACTCAAAGACTTCGCCTAGTTCCATCCCCATTACACCACTTTTATCTTGTGGGTTTTTATAGAAATTTGGGCAGAGTCTCCCCATAAACTGAGCTATCCGGGGATAAGGACACATCACATAACCTAACTCCCGACCAGGGACAACACAATACTAAACAGACATCAAAAGTGGGCTTCAACACCCTTATACAGTCCATATACATGCTTACAGTTGCTCACATACGAGCAACGCCCTTATACAGTCCATATACATGCTTACAGTTGCTCACATACGAGCAACAAATAAATTAATACCAATCTAACTGAATAAATAGCGTATACGATTTACCCACACTCATATACGCTTCTGGAAGCATCATCCCACAAGGTTCGAGCCTAGCACCCCAAGGCAGCATCGTACCTGTTGTACCTGTTTCAACAGAAACAGCCCCCACACGGGGTGAGCATCCAATATCAAAATACGCATAATCATAACAATGCATAAAGATCATGATAATATCACAATTTAAGATTATTGAAAATCTATAAAAATGTACTCCCTGTACAGTTCTGAATCTGTATAGCTTCCACACACTGTTCCTGTTTCAAACCCACACACTTCCATAACATCAAGTTTAGTATCATTATTTCAAATATGATACATCAACACGATAAATTCAATACAACTTATTTATGCTTAATCATAAATGATTTCATATCAATGCAATCCTGTTTGTCAATCTATCTCATTCTCAACACGTTCTCATATTGATCATGCCCAAGGCATCGATACTCAACTCGTATACTCGGATCACGTACAACTATGTATCCATCATACCACATCATACTCAACACACATATCCATCTCTTACGTTCCATCATGACATCCAACAATACATGAATATATGAAAATGTAATTACTTCATGATATATATATATATATCTGCTCGTACGTCACTACGTACCTTATCGTCAGTACTTACAGTCACACTACCCTTCTCTTTGACCGGAGACACGAAAAGGCTGTACATAAATTCAATAACTCATTTGGTAAGCCAATATTCAATTACTAACAAATGCTTTCATTTAAAGCCTCATACATGGATTTCATGTAATAAGATATAATCGCCCTGCTATATCAATATTCAACAAAATCATGATTTACTAAGCTATAGGCTCCATTTGAAACTAAGATAAGATACCGAAACTTATTGGACATGAACCACCATTCAATGTTGTACCAAACAACTCAATATCAATAAGACAATAAAAATATGCTATCACTTTAAATTAATACAATCAATCTAACGCGGCAACACTGCCAATGTCACAGCTGTTATTTTACGTTGCAGCACTTGCACACTTTAATACACTGGGGGGCACACACACTAGTATACTCTCAACAAGTAGTTCGATGCACAGACAGCAGAAACAAGGAACAATTCCAGTAGCCTTACAGTTCCTTTTTACTCAGCAGGTGGTAAGGGAAATAGATGTGATGACAGATTAGCTAAAACACCATCTAATCCACACAAAATCAAGAAAACTAGAAAAAGGAACAACCCTTATACAGCTTTATAGTTCAGCCTAAATCCTTTCCCCCAAAAAGCAAGAAAATCGCACCACCATACCAAAATACGAATCTGACGAGTCAATATTTGCTGAAACATGTAACAAGACTCGTGAATAGCAAGACATGAAAATAATTGACAAAAGCTTCCCAAAAATAGCAGCACCATGCGACCGAGACAAAAGTTGGGATTGAAACTTTGTTCAATCCTCCACCACATGATTATACAAGTTAAAACATGAATTAAACAAGGTAATAATCGAATACAAGAGACTCAAAAACTCCCAACCTCAATCCCCAAAAAGCCGATCGAAATATTCCCCAAAATCAGAAATTCTGAACCATGCTTCATAAATTTCAAAGGAAATGAATTATGGACTGAATAACATGTAAACATTAAGAAACCTTGAGGGAAAATCTCGATCAGTCTTCTCGCTGCTTCAATCGGTCGAATGAAATGGGGAATATGGGGGAGGCGGTCGAAGGGTGGGGAAAATAAGAGATAATCGATTTATGTGTGTGTGGAATGAGAGAGAGAATGCCTTATAATCCCTAAACCAAGAGTAAATCACAACCATCCAATTATTAGTTTATTACAATATTAGGTAAATCTCCACCCTCCACATATTATTTCAGAATTAATACTTGCAAGAGCCTCTTTTTTTAAAAAATTAACAAACTGATAAGTTCAACTCAAAAATTATTTATTCCAACTCCGGGACCACAAATAATTTCAGATAATTTCAAATTCCGTAATTATCCCGACATATCATAAAAATATCATAATTAAATCAATTTGATAATTAATATTTATTCCGGGCATCACAATTCTCCCCACCTATCAAATTTCGACCTCGAAATTTAAATACATGCTTACCATAAAATCCAACTATAAAATTTACGTACCGTTATACAGATCAAGATAGTGATTTGATCATCTGTAGGATGACAGTCATTCGAATCATCACGTCCCACACATGTGCCCTCATTACACCAACAATGGTAAGACTGGAACTCACATAACTTTACCGGATTTTAACATTAGCACTCAATGAGCTATCAGATATGAATACCCTTATTCATATGAATCGTTACGAAATTAACATCATCATACTTTAACCATTCTGTAGTTTTCAATACGATATGATCATTTCTCATTACTAGTAATTATCCATATCTTCTTAGCCTGTGGGCATACATGTCACTATTGGTACACATGATCTCGACTACTTTCCTAATAGTTACTTTTCTTTAAGAATTCTCTATCTCGTACAGTTATAAGATTCCAACAGAAATCATATAGTCTCTATCATTAATTCAATCTCACCTCAATCCCGATTATCTTTTACAAAATTAATCATAATTACATGTGTCCTCATCATAAGTCTAGATGACGTACCTTCAATCTCAAGATAATAGAATAAACCAAACTCATCATTGTTTTCCACCAGTTCAGCCATTTCATTAACAATATCATTGATTTCATTATTTCTCATGTACCATTTTATATCATGTATCAATTATCCACGTAATCATTTTACCATCGTCTCATCCAATGGGATTACCACTCATGTATTCCAATATCATCTTCAGCAGACATAATATTATTTGTTCCTCAAGTTTCATCTCATAAAGAGTTCTTCATTTATAACACTCACATTATTTCCTCGCAGATTAGTTCTATAACACCGTAGCAATAATAACATTGCATAACTAATCTCATACCTTTTTAGCTGCAATCATCAATAAAGTACATTACCTTATAGCCTCAAGAATCATGCTCATCACGGTACCCACATGCTCCTTGTCGTTTACGCATTATTGATATTCGTAATGTTTCCGTCATCAAACATTCCCTGTGTCAAAAGTTTCACGCAATCCTGTTCGCATCATACTACAGCAGACTATCACATATCTGTGTGATTTATAATTCAACAAAATACCATTTCATAAATGACTAACATATCATGGTGTAGTATGTATTCATGATTTCTCATACACAATATCACAATGATCACACTTCCACACAGGGCATTCGTAGCGATCTCACGTCATCCCGTGACGTTTCATATCATCTCATAACCTGTACATTAATCTCAGGTTAACATGATCACTTTCACCTACTACTCCTACAATATATCAATCTAGCATGCTTTCACAGTAATAAATACCATCTCAAGAGATTATCATTTTCTGTTATTCCATCTGTACAATCGAGTCTCAAAATTAATATAACTCACTGAGATAATGCAATCAGCATCTATCAACAGATATTAACATATAGTCACATGCCAAACCAAACGTAAGTTTACCTCAACTCCTTGTTCCTCTGGAACATTTCAATATCCTATTGAGCCTACATCTCATGTACCCAAGGAACAACAATAACACAATGTCCACAGCTATCTGAAATGAACACATCATCAATATACACCGCTAGCACAATAACAGTACAGTAATACTCATACTGACATAATAACAGCACATCAATATTCATCGCCGAATGACGGCACCCTACTATTCGTTGCTAACACAATAGCAATATAAATCAATACTAATTGCCAACACTGGCATACATAATCTCGTCGCCACTACGGGCATGCACAATATTATCGCCACTACTGGCATCCATATAATATCTAAAATCACCATGAATAAAATTACATTCTTAAATCAATAAGAGGTAACAACACTTACTGTACACAATGGATCAACTCTCGATCCTTTAAACTGCCCCTGTTCTCAACATAAATATTCCACAAAAGATAATTCATATCAATACACAATTGATATACTCATCATCAATAACATGACCGTCCAAACATATTCATTGCCTCGACATATCAGCGGCATTCACAATATTTCCATCGTTTCGATATGATAGCGGCAAATATTATAATTCTCAAATATCACCATATAATCATACCATCATTTCGCCAAGAAATGTCATCAATATATCGGTATCAATCATACCCCGCTATTGCATCCACTGCAATAAAATGAGAGAAAACAATAATGTCTCTTCCTCCACGCTCTCCATGATCGCTTTCACCTGTACAGTTGATTATCACAATACGTCAAATCAACAAGGTCAATTTAAATTAACGTATATTCATCACCCTCCCTCTATAGTGGAGGCACATAAAAGACATTGCACACTCTAGTGTTGATCCCAACAATAATCACATCGCTCGCTCGTCAGTGGCGACCACATCACTCACTCGTCAGTGGTGACCCAATAACACATCACACACTCATCAGTGGCGACCCATATCACATCGCTCGCTCGTCAGCGACGACCATATCGTAAATAATCGATATAGTGGCAACACCAAGCCTACTATACCACATCGTCGCTCCCCTACTACTGCGACACAATATATAATCGATATAGTAGCATCACCAAGCCTACTATACCCCATCATCGCTCCCCTACTACTGCGACACAATATATAATCGATATAGTAGCATCACCAAGCCTACTATATCCCCTACTACTGCGACACAATATATAATCGATATAGTAGCATCACCAAGCCTACTATACCCCATCATCGCTCCCCTACTACTGCGACACAATATATAATCGATATAGTAGCATCACCAAGCCTACTATACCCCATCGTCGCATCATCATCGCGACCCACCAACGATATAATCGATATAGCAGCAATACAAAGCATGCTATACCCACACGTCGCTCCCCTGCTACTGCGACACAATCTACTCATTCCAGCAACCCTCAATATCATCATTCATTTACAATCAGTGATATATCATAATCAACATCAACAGGAATAGGAATATCAATACATACTCGTACGCTAATACGTACCTGTGCCATCCTGTAAATGACACACACATACCCGATTGTCACATTATCTGTTGTCATACTCCAACCGCACAGTACTGCCTGCCATTTCCTATTTTCAGATATCATATATCTCATTTTCTGATTTCTCATGCAACATTCAGATTTCTCAGCACTGCACATACATATACATAACATGTACACAAAACTCAACTCAATAAAATGCATTTATCCCTCTACTAGTAACAACGTCCACTTATTATCAACATTAATTACCGTCAGTGATGTCCTTCATCACACACCTTACCAGGCATTATCATGTATATAAATATAACGAGTTACAATACTCGAGGCTTTTCAACCATACCACCCTCATTGTGTATGTTCATCGTATCTCATACGATCCTGCAATCACGATGGTTAGCAATAACACCAATTTTCATTACTTCATATCATAGTCACAATGACAGAAAACTACAACTAGGCAGAAAACTACAATCAGGCAGAAAACTACAATCATGCATAACAGTATGTGATATACATGTCTATCAACACATCCCTAGGCCATTAAACATCCCAAAGAGCTAACCACTGCTCTGATACCACTAATGTAAGACCCCAACCCCTTATATTCGTCATTCGTGCATTTATGACGTCGTATGAGTATAAAAATTTTCATTTTCTTTTCATTATTTAAAAAGAAACATTACATGTTTCCCATAATCCCACGACATAGTATAATGTTCAACATTATATGATCATCTCGACCAACAAATAGACTCAAAGACTTCGCCTAGTTCCATCCCCATTACACCACTTTTATCTTGTGGGTTTTTATAGAAATTTGGGCAGAGTCTCCCCATAAACTTAGCTATCCGGGGATAAGGACACATCACATAACCTAACTCCCGACCAGGGACAACACAATACTAAACAGACATCAAAAGTGGGCTTCAACACCCTTATACAGTCCATATACATGCTTACAGTTGCTCACATACGAGCAACGCCCTTATACAGTCCATATACATGCTTACAGTTGCTCACATACGAGCAACAAATAAATGAATACCAATCTAACTGAATAAATAGCGTATACGATTTACCCACACTCATATACGCTTCTGGAAGCATCATCCCACAAGGTTCGAGCCTAGCACCCCAAGGCAGCATCGTACCTGTTGTACCTGTTTCAACAGAAACAGCCCCCACACGGGGTGAGCATCCAATATCAAAATACGCATAATCATAACAATGCATAAAGATCATGATAATATCACAATTTAAGATTATTGAAAATCTATAAAAATGTACTCCCTGTACAGTTCTGAATCTGTATAGCTTCCACACACTGTTCCTGTTTCAAACCCACACACTTCCATAACATCAAGTTTAGTATCGTTATTTCAAATATGATACATCAACACGATAAATTCAATACAACTTATTTATGCTTAATCATAAATGATTTCATATCAATGCAATCCTGTTTGTCAATCTATCTCATTCTCAACACGTTCTCATATTGATCATGCCCAAGGCATCGATACTCAACTCGTATACTCGGATCACGTACAACTATGTATCCATCATACCACATCATACTCAACACACATATCCATCTCTTACGTTCCATCATGACATCCAACAATACATGAATATATGAAAATGTAATTACTTCATGATATATATATATATATCTGCTCGTACGTCACTACGTACCTTATCGTCAGTACTTACAGTCACACTACCCTTCTCTTTGACCGGAGACACGAAAAGGCTGTACATAAATTCAATAACTCATTTGGTAAGCCAATATTCAATTACTAACAAATGCTTTCATTTAAAGCCTCATACATGGATTTCATGTAATAAGATATAATCGCCCTGCTATATCAATATTCAACAAAATCATGATTTACTAAGCTATAGGCTCCATTTGAAACTAAGATAAGATACCGAAACTTATTGGACATGAACCACCATTCAATGTTGTACCAAACAACTCAATATCAATAAGACAATAAAAATATGCTATCACTTTAAATTAATACAATCAATCTAACGCGGCAACACTGCCAATGTCACAGCTGTTATTTTACGTTGCAGCACTTGCACACTTTAATACACTGGGGGGCACACACACTAGTATACTCTCAACAAGTAGTTCGATGCACAGACAGCAGAAACAAGGAACAATTCCAGTAGCCTTACAGTTCCTTTTTACTCAGCAGGTGGTAAGGGAAATAGATGTGATGACAGATTAGCTAAAACACCATCTAATCCACACAAAATCAAGAAAACTAGAAAAAGGAACAACCCTTATACAGCTTTATAGTTCAGCCTAAATCCTTTCCCCCAAAAAGCAAGAAAATCGCACCACCATACCAAAATACGAATCTGACGAGTCAATATTTGCTGAAACATGTAACAAGACTCGTGAATAGCAAGACATGAAAATAATCGACAAAAGCTTCCCAAAAATAGCAGCACCATGCGACCGAGACAAAAGTTGGGATTGAAACTTTGTTCAATCCTCCACCACATGATTATACAAGTTAAAACATGAATTAAACAAGGTAATAATCGAATACAAGAGACTCAAAAACTCCCAACCTCAATCCCCAAAAAGCCGATCGAAATATTCCCCAAAATCAGAAATTCTGAACCATGCTTCATAAATTTCAAAGGAAATGAATTATGGACTGAATAACATGTAAACATTAAGAAACCTTGAGGGAAAATCTCGATCAGTCTTCTCGCTGCTTCAATCGGTCGAATGAAATGGGGAATATGGGGGAGGCGGTCGAAGGGTGGGGAAAATAAGAGATAATCGATTTATGTGTGTGTGGAATGAGAGAGAGAATGCCTTATAATCCCTAAACCAAGAGTAAATCACAACCATCCAATTATTAGTTTATTACAATATTAGGTAAATCTCCACCCTCCACATATTATTTCAGAATTAATACTTGCAAGAACCTCTTTTTTTAAAAAATTAACAAACTGATAAGTTCAACTCAAAAATTATTTATTCCAACTCCGGGACCACAAATAATTTCAGATAATTTCAAATTCCGTAATTATCCCGACATATCATAAAAATATCATAATTAAATCAATTTGATAATTAATATTTATTCCGGGCATCACACGGTGCAAGAAACCCTACATGGGGCGAAGATAAATTCTTCACGAGAGTGACGGCGGTTCATGCTTAGAAATCTAAAAACCCTAGTTTAATGCGGGATTTTAAGATCTGATTTTTTTTATAAAAAAAAAAAAAAACGATGGAATTTTTTTTTTGTCAGGTTTTTCAGTTTTATTAAAAAAAACAGAGAAAATTTCAAGAATGTACCATTTTCCGAAACATCTTTCAACTAAATCTCCCAAAAAAATATTCTTTCAACTAAATACACCTTTTAGAAAACTTATTTCAAATAAGTCCATTTTATCAAACTCTAATCTAATTAGTCCTTTATTTATGACTAAAATACCCTTCTCTACACCTTCATCCCCAAACATTTGCCCACTTTCCACCATTCGCGTTCTTTATCGTTGAATTTTTTTTAGTCTAATGATACAGTGGTCATGCATTGGAGTTCATAATAATTGATAAATAAAACGCCTTATTGGTGTTCAAATATCACAAAAAGAAGTTCAACAAATATTGAAATGAGGCTAACTAATGATCAGAATTTCTCATCTTTTCCTGCTCACTGATTGATTGTCAAGGTTCTCGTCCCAACAAAAACCCTATCTAATGCGATTAAAGCCTTAAGAAGCGCAGACGATGTTGATAGGAATAAAGATCAATTTGACGAAAAAGCGCACGAATCCCATCACCACGAGTCGCCACCTTCGTGAATTCTTTGCGATCAGGCTTGTGGCATCGGTTAACAAGGCGAAAGCTATCAGTGGATCGAAAACTTGGTCCAAAGCATCCATTTTTCTTCGATTTTAATGTCACTTTTCTCTACTCCTCGTCCCGTAAAACCAATGAGTCTGAAGTTTAGAAACACTTCTTTATCGTTGAATATCCTTGAGTTTTCAATCGACTACAACAATTATTTCCTCGTTAATTCAGTTTGCGCTCAAATTTACAAACATTTGTGCTCGATTCCTTCATTCAGTTGTGCTTCTTTCTGTATATTGTGTGTTGGAAAGTGTCAGTTGAATTTGTGACGATATAATTGCGGTATTGTGATTTGTCGAATTGCTGAAATTCTAAATTACTGATTGCTTTGACGCACTTGATCGGATAGTTGATGCATATCTCATGCGGTGCATGTAAATAACATGATTCTACCAAAAGTTTTTTATCTACAAGACTGCAACAATCAATTCCTAATTCCCTTTGTAAATGAATTTCATCATTATTATGAATTATCAGAAACTAATATCAGTTAAAAATAGAAAAAATCTGCACATTAATCATTATTATCATCATTTTCACTTCCTTGTGTCTAGCGGTGCATGTAATTTACATGCATCGCGAGTCTCATGCGATGTACATCTCATGCGGTGCACGTAAATAACTTGATTCACCAACACTTTTTATCTACAAGACTGCAACAATCAATTCCTAATTCCATTTGTAAATGTATTTCATCATCATTATGAATTTTCAGAAACTAATCTCATATAGAAATAGAAAAATATTCACATTATTCATTATTATCATCATTTTCATTTTCTTGTGTCTAGCGGTGCATGTAATTTACATGCACCGCTAGACTCATGCGATGTATATCTCATGAGGTGGAAGTAAATAACTTGATTCTACCAACAATATTTATCTACAAGACTGCAACAATCAATTCCTAGTTCCATTTGTAAATGGATTTCATCATCATTATGAATTTTCAGAAACTAATCTCAGTTAAAAATAGAAAAAATCTTCACATTATTCATTATTATCATCATTTTCACTTTCTTGTGTCTAGCGGTGCATGTAATTTACATGCACCGCTAGACTCATGCGATGCATATCGCATGCGGTGCATGTAAATAACATGATTCCACCAACAGTTTTTATCTACAAGACTGCAACAATCAATTCCTAATTCCATTTGTAAATGTATTTCATCATCATTATGAATTTTCAAAAAATAATCTCAGTTAAAAAATAGAAAAATCTTCACATTATTCATTATTAACATCGTTTTCATTTTCTTGTGTCTAGCGGTGCATGTAATTTACATACATTGCTAGACTCATGCGATGTATATCTCATGAGGTGCATGTAAATAACTTGATTCTACCAACAATTTTTATCTACAAGACTGCAACAATCAATTCCTAATTCCCTTTGTAAATGGATTTCATCATCATTATGAATTTTCAGAAACTAATCTCACTCAAAAATAGAAAAATCTTCACATTATTCATTATTATCATCATTTTCACTTTCTTGTGTCTAGTGGTGCATGTAATTTACATGCACCACTAGACTCATGTGATGCATATCTCATGCGGTGCATGTAAATAACTTGATTCCACCAATAGGTTTTATCTACAAGACTGCAAAAATCAATTCCTAATTCCGTTTGTAAATGGATTTCATTATTATTATGAATTTTTAGACACTTATCTCAGTTAAAAATAGAAAAACCTTCATATTATTCATTATTATCATCATTTTCACTTTCTTGTGTCTAGCGGTGCATGTAATTTACATGCACCGCTAGACTCATGCGATGCATATCTCATGTTGTGCATGTAAATAACATGATTCCACCAAACAGTTTTTATCTACAAGATTGCAACAATCAGTTCCTAATTCCCTTTGTAAATGGATTTCATCATCATTATGAATTTTCTGAAACTAATCTCAGTTAAAAATAGAAATATCTTCACATTATTCATTATTATCAACATTTTCACTTTCTTGTGTCTAGCGGTGCATGTAGTTTACATGCTCCGCTAGACTCATGCAATGCATATCTCATGCGGTGCATGTAAATAACATGATTCCACCAACAGTTTTTATCTACAAGACTGCAACAATCAATTCCTAATTCCATTGGTAAATGTATTTCATCGTCATTATGAATTTTCAGAAACTAATCTCAGTTAAAAAATAGAAAAATCTTCACATTATTCATTATTATCATCGTTTTCACTTTCTTGTGTCTAGCGGCGTGTAATTTACAGGCACCGTTAGACTCATGCGATGCATATCTCATGAGGTGCATGTAAATAACTTGATTCTACCAACAATTTTTATCTACAAGACTGCAACAATCAATTCCAAATATCCTTTGTAAAAGGATTTCATCTTCATTATGAATTTTCAGAAACTAATCTCAGTCAAAAATAGAAAATCTTCACATTATTCATTATTATCATCATTTTCACTTTCTTGTGTCTAGCCGTGCATGTAATTTACATGCACCGCTAGACTCATGCGATGCATATCTCATTTGGTGAATGTAAATAACTTGATTCCACCAATACTTTTTATCTACAAGACTGTAAAATCAATTCCTAATTCCGTTTGTAAATGGATTTCATCATTATTATGAATTTTCATAAACTAATCTCAGTTAAAAATAGAAAAATCTGCACATATGCCCCGGTAGACTAATGTGATGCATATCTCATGCGGTGCATGTAAATAACATGATTCCACCAACAGTTTTTATCTACAAGACTGCAACAATAAATTCATAATTCCATTTGTAAACGTATTTCATCATCGTTATGAATTTTCAGAAACTAAGCTCAGTTAAAAAATAGAAAAATCTTCACATTATTCATTATTATCATTATTTTCATTTTCTTGTGTCTATCGGTGCATGTAATTTGCATGCACCGCTAGACTCATGCGATGTATATCTCATGATGTGCAGATTCTACCAACAATTTTTAACTACAAGACTGCAACAATCAATTCCTAATTTCATTTGTAAATGGATTTCATCATCATTATGAATTTTCAGAAACTAATCTCAGTCAAAATAGAAAAATCTTCACATTATTCATTATTATCAGCATTTTCACTTTCTTGTGTCTAGCGGTGCATGTAATTTACATGCACCGCTAGACTCATGTGATGCATATCTCATGCGGTGCATGTAAAATAACATGATTCCACCAATAGTTTTTATCTACAAGACTGAAAAAATCTATTCCTAATTTTTTTGTAAATGGATTTCATCATTATTATGAATTTTCAGAAACTAATCTCAGTCAAAAAATAGAAAAATCTTCACATTATTCATTATTATCATCATTTTCACTTTCTTGTGTCTAGCGGTGCATGTAAATAACTTTATTCCACCAATAGTTTTTATCTACAAGACTGCAAAAATCAATTCCTAATTCCGTTTTTAAATGGATTTCATCATTATTATGAATTTTCAGAAACTAATCTCAGTTAAAAATAGAAAAATCTTCACATTATTCATTATTATCATCATTTTCACTTTCTTGTGTCTAGCGGTGCATATAACTTACATGCACCGCTAGACTCATGCGATGCATATCTCATGTTGTGCATGTAAATAACGTGATTTCACCAACAGTTTTTTTATCTACAAGACTGCAACAATCAGTTCCCAATTCCCTTTGTAAATGGATTTCATCATCATTATGAATTTTCTGAAACTAATCTGAGTTAAAAATAGAAAAATCTTCACATTATAAGAAAGTTTGAGCATTTTTCTGTGTAACATTGAGAAATTACTGAGATAAAATGGAGAAGACGATTCGAGTTGGAGACAGAGCAAGGAAGATGATAGTTTATGGATATTTTCGTCATTTTGACCTAAAATCGACCTAGATGAAAACAAAAGGTAGACTTGAACGAAAAAACTTTCTTCTCTTGGTACAGACCCGAAATTTTCCCAAAAAAAATTTATTATTATTATTGGGCTTAGAATAAATTGGACCGAATATTTGTATTGGGCTTGCTAATGGGCTCGTTCGATTCCTGCTAATGGGCTCAATTTTTTTCTGACTGGGCTCTGATTTTTCTATATGGGCCAATTTTTTGAAAATTATAGGGACCTATTATTTGTTAATTGGATCAATTAATTTATGCCAATAATTATTTATCATGTATGATATAAATTCATTAAAAGTAAATAACATGTTTGAATTTCTCGAGCTTGAAATAATTAATAATTTAGTTGAAAATTATTATGGCTTAGGAATATTGCATTTTTTATGATTATGCAAATTATGTTATTTGATAATGTAATTTGGTGATACAAAACTACTTGCAATTTTTTTTGAATGCAATTTATTATCTTATTTGAATTGTTATATCATGCATGATATCATGGACTATTTTATTTCGAGATTGGTAGCTTTTTATTATGATCTTTAATTCGGAGGGATATGATTACTAACTGAGTGCGAAATTTTTGATTCCAATAAATCACAGAGAATAATAGAAATTTCTTGGATCTAAAATAAAATTATTGTTTAGCAAGTACCTTATTTGATTGTGCAATCAGTGATGGAAATCCAAAAAGCTTTCTCTGATCTTCATGGTAGTGGAAAACTTGATGGCCAGAACTATGCAATGTGGCATAATAAAATTCAATTTTTACTTCTCAAAGAAAAGTTGTTTGATCATCTCACCAATGATATACCTAAACCAGCTGAGCCGGAAAATAGACAACTGCCCAATATCGTTGCGATATGGACGCGTACCATAAATGGGTAGATCAGGATAAAAGTGCAAGGTTTACTATGCTAAGCCGCATTCACGATAATCTGATCAGAGAGTTTGAGAAGCATCCAACGGTTAAAGAGCTCTGGGAAGTTCTGAAGGTCATGAACGGTAGCACTTCGGCTACTAGAATCAAGGCTCTCACCCTCAAATTTAACCAGTATGCACTTGACCCCAGGCACTCGATGAGCCAACATCTTGATGTGATGAAGGATATGATTCGAGAGCTTCAGACTGCTGAACTGAGCTCACAGATGAACAACAAGTCATGTCAATCCTTAGGTCGCTACCTGAGCAGACTTGGGGACATGTTAAGCTTGTTTTGACCCATAATGGGCATATTAAAACGTTCGATAGTGTCGTCAATCATTTGAAACTTGAGGCGGACCGAAGAGAATCTGAACGTCCACAAACTGCTGCTCTTGTCGCACATGCTAGTCAGCAAAAACCCCAAAAGGGTGGACGTTGGAACAAGCAAATGGGTGCAGGACAGGGTAATAACAAGAATCAAGCCCTAGCTCCACAGAGTGGCAAAACCAAAATGCGTCACCGAGGCAAAAGGGGTGGAGCGAGAGATATAAGCAAAGTAAAGTGTTACAATTGTGACTAGATGGGCCACTTTGCTCGTGATTGCACTGAGCCAAAGAAGGTAACACATTTCCGACTCTCCTAGTGCTTTTGAAAGTACGTAACATCTTTTTGTTGCTAATTCTCTCCTTGGTTGGATTGTGGATAAAGGAGCAACAAAACCCGCGATGATGGATTGAGTATGATTGGTAAATTACTATCAAGCGCTAGTATGAAGCCACTATTTTGCTACGGAAGATGGCGAACATAGAGATTTTTGGAGTTGGTTTTGTACCTTCTCTTTACTTAGCATTTGATGTAATTTACTCTTAGTTACTTTTTTTATTAGGACTTGGTTTTTTCAGTTTTGTTTGTGCAAACGATTTGTCTATTTTTCCTGGCAAAGACCTTCGTGGTTTGGTTATATAAATAATGGATTATTTATGTTTAAATTATCCACTGATTGTGTTTCATACGTTATTGATATAGTTTCTAATTCTGTTATATTGTATGATCTATTGAGACACATCGCTCAAAGAGGATGACTAGGTTAGTTCGAGATAGTTATGGGCAATCTCGCTAAACTCAACCTCTCAGTGTGCGAATCATTTATGCCTATTTGAAAAAGGCATAAAGGGATGTTACTCCTTTAAGTTATCACACTAGACATTTGTGAACCTATAAGTGTGATAGCACATCACAAGGCATTCTATTTCTCATTTTATTTACGCTATGGATCGGTATACCTCTTATCTTATCGGCTAGAAAGGTTTGAATATGTCAAGCAATTCTTGGCAATGGTTGAGAATTAAAAAAGAGAAGAATTTAAAATTCTATGTACCGATAGAAAGCGAGAATATATGTCTGATTAGTTTAGACAAATATATGAGGAAATAGAATTACATGATAGTTGATGATTCCGTATGCTTCGGAATGAAATGGTGTTGCAGTGAGAGACGAAATCAAACACTTCTGGAAATGGCCAGATAAATGATGGCGCGACGAATCTTCAAATATCCTTATGGGGAGAAGAGTTCTTTGACAGCTATATAGTCATTTCAATTACTTTTTGAGTAATGGCATTGCAGAAAATGTTATTTGGAAGTTCTGTGCCTTTGGGAATCAGTGTGATTTGTTCACAGTATTTTTTTACAAGCATTAAAAGCTCGATCCAAGAGCTTCAAAAATTATTTTTTGGAAAATATTCTAATATACTGTGAACATTCCGATAGAGGAATGACTGAAATAGAGTTCGAGATGTGCATTTTTGTGAGTGAAGTTGAAAAGGGAGCATCAATGTAAGGACCCCCGTACCCTTAACCCGATATTAGTGTATTAAGCCATACCATTAGTGCATATAATCATGCTATCATGGGGAAAACCATATGCAAGTGCAACACTATATGCTGTCCAGAAAATTTCTTGCATTCAATCCACATAATATTCAATTTCCCAAACAAGATTATTTATATGACATGCACCCTTATAATACACTAACATGCTCTTAGTTCATTTAGCAGTTCCGTATTTAATTGCATGCAAACCATAAATGAATAGAGAAGAGCCGTAGCCCATTTATACATTCCATATACACGTAAAATGTACTCACATAAGAGCACCCAATGAACACGCGTGTATCTAATGTATAAAACACTCTACCGGATACCGTTACTGGCACTTCAATCCTGGAAGTACCTCCCAAGCACAGCTCGATCTCAACTCTGGATCTATGCACTTGTTCCACCAACTCTGGTACCTCGATCCTGGAAGTACCCCAAATCAACAGTCCGAGCTCAACTCCAAAGCTGCTGCTACACCTGTATCACATGTCCCAATAGAGACAGCCCCCACACGGGGTGAGCATACCAATACCACCAATCCAATAATCAAAACATTGCAATTCATAATTTACAGAATGTAAATGCCATAATTTAAATGATACTCCCTGGATGGTAACACCCTCATCCGGGATCCCCTGTATTGTCCCTGTTCTCAAAATAACCAAACTCATCAAATTCTCAAAGCCAGTTAATCGTCACATAGATTAACTAATACCATTCTGTTATGCCAGTTCCATAATCAATATGATAAAATCATTATACTAAAAGATCGTAAATATCACATAATCAATTCAATGATTCCATGTTCCTATTTCATTGCTCGCTCCACAATAGCGGCATTCTAAACCCCGCGCACGCTCAACACTAGCGGCATCATAACCAATGGTCGCTCAACGACGACAACATCCCAATCTTTGCTCGCTCAAAAGCGGCACCATATAATTCCCAACGAATGTCCATTTATCGCAATTATCATATACCATGCATTTCATTATCCATTTATAGCAAGTATCGTATACCATGCATTTCAATATCCATTTATGCAAATACCACATACCTTGCATTTCCATATCCATTTATGCAAATACCACATACCATGCATTTCCATATCCATTTATGCAAGTACCACATACCATGCATTTCCATATCCATTTAACCAATACCACATACCATACATTTTACAGTTGCAACATTATAATAGGCTATGCTCGTACGTCATACGTACCTTAAGTCTCCGCAGTCCAAGCCAAACCTTGCTTGAGTCCCATTCCTCAAGTAGTATGTGCTAAAATACAGTAATTCACAATCAAACCTAAGCATGCGACCACGTGCCAAGCACGTTCATAGCTCCCAATCATATCGTCAATCCATGACGATTACCAAAATAAAAGCCCCCGGCTAAGCATGCATAATACCCAAAATATACCGTTTTACAAGTTTAATAGATAGCCAAAGACTCAACCGAGAATCCCATTTTATTAGAATTTGGTCCCAATCAATCCATTTTAAAAGTATAGCATTCCCATTGGAATGTAGACATTGCCCCGGAAACGGCCCCTTTAAACCTCGGTTCCAAAATCCCGACATTTTCCAAAAAAATTTCAAAAAAAAACAAATTCCTTCGAGTGGCGATCGATCGCCACCTTTATCGCGATCGATCGCCACACTCCAGTGGCCAACCAGTGCCTTCTCGCGATCGATCGCCAATCCTCGCGATCGATCGCCAACCCGCTCGCGATCGATCGCCTCAACCATGCGATCGATCGCCGCTACTGTTCATCATCTTCGATTTTTAGCAGCTGCTCGTCGCGATCGATCGCCCCTCCTCGGCGATCGATCGCCAACTGCGATTTTCCGAAAAATTCGAGCTTCCATGGTGTTTTTCACACCCAAACTCAAAACCAACACCCCAAACTTCCTCAACACCACAAATACAACATTTAAAGCCAATAAAAACTCTAAAAACTCAAGTTGGATTTTTAACCCAAAAATCCCCAATTCCATAACCCACCAAAAACTCAACCAAAAACTACAATATTACTACCCAAACGAAGCTATAAGAGAGGAGAAAGAGATTACCGCTTTTCTTCAAGAGATCCGGCCCCTAAATCGTGTTCTCAACGATTTCCATTGAAGGGGAAAGAAGGAAAGGGTTTGGGGGAGAGGGGTTTATCGCAGGAGAGGGGAGGGAGAGAGAGAAATGGATTCCAAATGACGGAATCCTGAGTCCAACTGGTATATATAGCAAAAATGCCCCCAAATACCAATACCTCCACAAATACATCATGATTCATTAAAAATCATCTATTTTCAAAAACTCTCTCTCCAACATCAAATCCCCATACTGGCCCTAATATAAGGCACCCCGGACTCCAAGTCCCACTAAAAACCAACTCAAAGGTTCTCCACCAAATTGAGAATACAATCTCAACTTTTGGGTCCAACGATCCCAAATGCCCGATTTAACAACCTCGGGAGACCCATAACCGCAATTGATTCCTAATTGCCACAATTAAAAATCCAACAAGAATTATTACCACACCGGGATTAACATCATTAATCCCCGGACATCACAATCAAACTATACGAGTTACATGAACCCTGTGATTTGCGTTCTAGTCTCTTAACAAAGATGAGGTTATAAGGCCTTTTATGACAAGTAATAGAGAAAATGAAAGCGATCTTAAATTCAGTGGTAGTGGTTCACTGAAGGAAGTCTCTCAAAATCCTTGAATATATAAAAGGAAGCGCAAAATTATTCTCTAATGATATATATCATTGTGTGAGAATTTTTTTTTATGCTTGCTTTTATGAATATTGATGAGCCAGCCAAATATTAAGAGGATCAAGTGGGTGTCTGCTATACGAGCATATAGATGTCATAAAACAGAAAATGAATGAAACGTATGAATAAAGTTCCATATGCAAGCGCTGTAGAGGGTTTGATGTACACAATAGTGTGTATTCAACCAGACCCGTGCTTTACAATTGGAATAATATCAGTTATTTTGAGGTTGCATATTAGCAAAAGGCAGCCAAAATGATCTTTCTTTGTGCTACCATGAAGATGATTTGAGAATTGATGGATATAGTGACGCTGATGGGTCACTTGATAGAGATGAGAGCAAATCCATTATGGGATTTGTATTTATAGAGAAAGGCGCAAGTATCACTTGGAGTGATAAGAAGCGCCTTGTATCTCTCTATCTACCTTAGAAGCAGAGTAATAGTCTGCACATCAACAATATAAGATAAATCTGGTTAAGAGGATCTCTACAAAGATTGTGAGTTTCTGCGCATGTAGATGATATTGTCATACAATCTGGTTAAGAGGATCTCTACAAAGATTGTGAGTTTTCGCGCATGTAGATGATATTGTTATATCTTTATTCGAGATTATGTTGCACAAGCCAATGTGGTTCTAAAACATATTCCTACTAGCGATATGAGCGCCGACCTATGGACCAATCCCTTGCGCGGAGATTTGTTCCTGTGAAATGTTAATCCTATGGGCTTTGTAGGATTTGTTTTGCATGATAGAACAATTGTTATGAACAATTGGTTTGTTGAGGTACTGTGTTCATATATGAATGTCACCAGACTTTGATTGTCCCACTCACACGGGCAATCACCCTGGCGCATTGATAACGAGCAGGATGAGACTTGAAGATCATGTATGACATGATCCCTTCGCGCTTGGAAGAGAGAGGAAGGTTGTGATGATAATATTATAGTCTCCTTAGCAAGAGGCTAAGATGAGATCTGATTAGATCAATTATGGTGTACGTCCAACCTCCATAAAAGTCTGTTTTATAGCCGAATGTGTGAATTACTGGTAGATGGTATCTCACAATGCGCAAGTCATGAGCTTTTTGTTTCCATTGGACTCAGATTCGTATGATGTTTAGAGCGTGGCATACCCAAGTTGAGTGGGAGCTCCATCATAGCATGTATACATACTACATGTGCTGAGTAAGTTTGAGCAAGGTAGTGGAGTGACAGAATGGATTCCTGTTTCGTCACTGTGTGAGCGCTTTATTTGTTCTTATATACCCTTTGGGACTCTGGACCATGTCATAAGGTGTAAGCTTGATGACACTACTTTAGCATGTATCCAATGACCATGATTGATGCGGTCTGTCGGAGCATGTCTAGGAAAGCTATCAAGACCAAACTGATTGGTGATGAGTGACCGAGGAAGAACCAAGTTGGTAATGCATCATTTTGTTCTATGGCTCATAGGCCGGCCGACTAAGTCGAAATTTGTTTTTGATATAGTCATGATCATAGATACATAATTGAGAGAGTCAAACATGCTCTATTATAATATGAGGGATCAGAGATGCTTGGTCTGATGCGACCACAGTAGTTTGGGGTATATGCGAGTTTCTGAGTTGTGGAATTATGTTAGTTTGGTGATGACTTAATATAATTCTCCTCACCATTCCTTCTCGCTTGGTCGCACGCTTTATTCCCTGTATGAGAGAGGGTGTCGTGAAATGAGAGACGATTGAGAAATGATTTGGATATTGATTCAAATATGTATGAGTGAGAGATGTAGATGTATATGGGTTGGGCTTATGGCCCAAGGCCCAACAAACATCCATATTTGACTCATAGTCAAAACCCTAAGACCGTATGCACATCTAGGGTTGGGCTTGTGGCCCAAGACCCAGGACGTACCTAGGTTAGGTTTTAGTCCCTATATATAGGGACAATACTCTCGTTCTCACAACATAGTTCGTCCCTCTTGGAGAATCATCAACGAACTCCAATGGCTTAATGTATGCAATTACAGTAGATTACTCTAGAAATCAAGCCAACGAGGGGTTTGTTCAACGATCGAGGCTAGTAGACGAGCGCAAAGATCCTGAAATAATCTTCCACTGCAGTCAGGTATATCGAATACGGACTATTTATTGTATTAAATTTCCAACACCCTGAATTAAAAATAATTTGATTGTTTTGTGATAAATTTGGATAAGTAAGTTTGATAACATAATATTTAGGACGCACATAGTATGTGGGATCATAGTGAATATATATATATATATATATATATATATATATATATATATATATATATATATATATATATTAAGATTAAGCTAATCAGAAAAGAGTTCTGTGTAAGCTTGTGGTAAAGTAAAGAACACATGGATATCAGTAGAGCCTAAAGGTTAGCATGCAATCACACATGACACATATTGAAAAGATGTTAAATAAGAAGCAACTATTGTACACCTAACATATGTTATGATGTTAAATATTTTTTAAAATATGAGTTTGAACATCTGATTGAAAATTTGTTAATGGATCCAATGATACCGGTAAGCAATGGAAAAAAATAAGCCCAACATAAGATTAATGGGCCAGCATACCAAAGTTAAGCAACTTACCTCACTTTTTTTAGCAGTTAATGTCAATATATGAATTGTTTCATTGTTCGTTATTTCCGGGTCTTTTCGTACTCCCACTGGGGCTAGGAAGTAAGCCCCACAAAAGCCTGCTAACAATCATCACAATTGAAGAGTGTAAGCAAACACTAGATTACCATCCATCACAAATACATCAATAACAACATCATATAACCAGTACAACTACTAACCAACCTTTCTATAAAGAATGTAGACATAACCCACATAAATGTGGGAATTGAATCCAAGATCTCATCTAAAATGTAGGATCTTGGGGCCTCCTATTGCCTTACCATACTTGATAGTGGAAGAAGAATGATGTGATCTTTGAACAAAAGCAAGGAGAACTGTTTATATTGTTTTGGGATGGTTGTGGGAGAATTATGAATTAAAATTCCACATGGGATTATATTAATTCATGAAAATTTGCAGCAAATATATTGTTTCTGATTACTTTTGGCTGGAAATTTACTTGTGATATGGATGAGATCGAAGATGTTTAGTTTACTGATGGAGAAGGCAAGGATAGATTTAAAGTTGTGATTTTTTTAATCTGATTGGTGGTGAAAACTATTGCTTTGCCGATGTGATTGTGTTAAGCTGATTAGTGATGGAAACTATTGTTTTAACGATGTTTGTATCTTATGGTAATACTAGTTTTTGTTGATATCGCACAAGATGCGGTGCCATGTACCAGCATGTTGGTCAGTTTTTTTCTAATTTGATCGAAAATAACATTTCAATACATGTAATATATGGTAAATATATATATATAACTTGGTACTAAATAATATAATTTGTGGTACAATATAAACTACTCCGTGGTACTAAATAACATATTTTTGGTAGTAAATAACATAATTTGTGGTATTATATAAGTCACTTTGTAGTACTAAATATACTGATTTGTGATACTATATAAATTAATATGTGGTACTAAATATATTGATTTGTGGTACTACATAAGCTACTATGTGGTACTAAATATACCGATTTGTGGTACCAAATATACAGATTTATGGTACTATATAAGTTAATATGTGGTACTAAATAACATATTTTGTGGAATTATATAAGTTACTTTGTGGTACTAAATATACTGATTTGTGATACTATATAAGCTAATTTGTGGTACTTAAAATACTGATTTGTGGTACTAAATAACATATTTTGGTAATAAATAACATAATTTGTGATACTTTATTGTGGTACTAAATAACATATTGTTGGTATTAAATAACATAATTTGTGGTATATATAAGTTACTTTGGATACTAATACATCGACTTGTGGTACCAAATATACTGATTTGTGGTACTATACAAGCTAATATGTAGTACTAAATATACTGATTTGTTGTACTAAATAACATATTTTTTGTACTAAATAACATAATTTGTAGTATTATATAAGCAACACTGTGGTACTAAATATACTGATTTGTGGTACCAAATGTAGAGATTTGTGGTACTATATAAGTTAATATTTGGCACTAAATAACATATTTTTTGTACTAAATAACATAATTTGTGGTACTAAATATATTGTTTTGTGGTACCAAATGTACTAATTTGTGGTATTATATAAGTTAATATGTTGTACTAAATAAATTGATTTGTGATACTAAATATTATAATATGTGGTACTATATAACATAATTTGTGGTAATAAATTATACAATTTATGGTACTAAATATACCGATTTGTGGTACTATATTAGCTAGTTTGTGGTACTAAATATCATAATTTGTGGGTAACATGACTTGGTTTATTACACCAAAAACTCACATGTTAAACTTCAAACAACATTCGACAAAACCATCACACTTTCACACTCAGTTATATTACACCAAAAACACAATAATCTTGTGAGTTGATCTAGAACCCACAATAAAAAAACACAAAACTAGAAGGCAAAATCACTATGAAAATCAATAGGAACACTTATATCTCGAGCCAATTTGATCATAGTGAGGTTGCAGTATAGTACTCCTTCACATGAACAATAATTACTTAACTGCCGGCATAGAATCACTTGTATCTCGATCAAATCTTTCAGTCATATTTTCATCATGGCTAATTATTGAATCTAGACAAAGAATGTTTTCGTTTCATATTCTTACATGAATATACATGATATCATTCACTCATCCTCCATAAATTTCGAAAGTTCTTGGCATTGCAGAACTTCAAGAAACAATGGTTTCTTGGCAGTGTAGAAACAATGGCGACGAAAATGGACCCACTTGAAGCCCATGCCCGTAAATAAAGCATCCCACTTCTTTAGGATAAAAAATTTGTTTCTTGGCATTGCAGAACTTCATGAAAAATGACTATGAAAATGAAGACTCACTGTTGTTGGAAGAAATAAAATATGTAATTTAAATGAGAGAGAAATTGTATTTGTGTCTTTAGAACAACTTAGGGAGTAGATAAAAATCAATAATATATTAGGGAGTTGGAACAAATATTTTTCTGACAAGGGACTAGACACAAAATTCAAACTTAATTTGGGTATTTTATCCCAATTTGCTGAAATTTTAATTACGTTTTGCTTTAGTTCAACTAAGAGAAATCTTGTTATCAAATGTGTTGATTTTCTAATATATTTTTCTCATTTTATTTATCTTTTTACATTTAAAAATTCAAAAGTTTAAAGTATTAGAAAATTATACTAGTGCTAGTAGGTTTCTATCGTAATCTTTTGCTCCAAAACGCATGCATCTTATCACTAGCATTACTGAAGCAACATCTCAAGTTAAAAGTTTCTTCAAATATTGTGCTATGTAATGATGATAATGGCCAACTTTGAAATGCAAAACTTCCAAGTGATTAAATTATAGAAGCGGCAGTGGGCCAACGAATAAATTTAATTTTTTAATTATATTTATCATAAATATCATAGATTTTAAAATCGTACGGACCAAAGGTGATACTTACCGGTTTGTTTGATGATGCCCTTAAATATGGTGTCCTTAAGATTCCACATGGATGGTGAATGCTGCTCCTGAAAAGTGTTCTTAAGGTTTCCGATACTTACCTATCATAAGATACCTTTCTTCTCTTTTGGGTTCCATTATCATCTCCTAAAATATCCTTAACAATGTCCATCTCGTCTATGAAAATATAATAATTTGCGGCGGAAAATTACTCAATATCTTATGTTGGTTCTGTTTTCTTAAAAAAACAAATAGACAAAACATAAGAAGATCACAAATACTCTGATATAATAAAATGCTCGAAACAGTAAAAACTTACAACAAACAGTTAAAATAAACTGGGTAGAAACTTTGTTGTTGTTAAGTAACTGCAATGGACGAGGCCACAGTAAACCGTGTGCCCGTAAACTCTAAATTGCCCGCCTACAACTTCTGGCCTCTTGGACAAGAGAGTTCCAAGGTACAACGTCCCAAACACCTCTGTATGGGTTGGAGCAGAAACCCAGACAGACTCACTCGAACACTAAGAAGTGTGTAGTACTCTCAAGAAGATGATATGATATGCAAATGCAAATTCGGGATGAGATAAAGAATGAGGCTGGAGCAGTTTATATAGCTGCAACAGCAGGCCTACCAAAGGCCACAACTTAAATGACAATGCATAGTGGGTTAGATGAAAAGTCTCAACACTTAACATCATATTCATTTCGGATTTAAGTCTCACACTTAAATCTGACATCAATTCTGCAGGTAGGTAAAAAGACTCAACTTAATACTCAGCAGAATATGAAAAGTCAGGCATATGAAAAGTCATTTCAGAAATTCGAGTAGTAAAAAGATAGGACTGCCTTCGCGGCAGCGACACGCGCGACGCGACGCGATGAGGCGAGGCGAGGCGTGGCGTGGCGAGTCGAGTCGAGACGAGACGAGCCGAGCCGAGCCGAGCGGACGGACGTACGGCGCGCGAGGGGCACCCATCTTTTCTACTTAACTACACTCTAATGATTTGTATATCAATATAAACAAACCATAAGTGCCTCAATTACTCAATGTGGGATTTCTTTAGCCTAATTGCCTTTCATAATTAACTTACCATAATTTTGTTCACATTAACAAATTAATAATAATATTGGGCTTTTAATTATTAAAACCCAATAATCCTAACAATCCCCCACATCATGAATGCAATATGGCGAAAAAATTACACAATGCACCTAGATGAAGATTTGAGACTACTTTGAGAATCCACTGCATCAGGATAGGTGGTGATTAAAACCTTCCTTAGTAAAGTATCATCGGATATACTTGTCAACCAGTGGACGCGATGCCTTGAACTGTTCGACGTTTTATGTATAACAAGACAACAATACTCACACAACTTCATCTCCACACTATTATTGGTTCTTTCGTTGTTGTCCATTTTGGCCCTGGACTGCCTTGGATGTTTCATCGAATGCTCTAGAGATTTAGCCCTCAGGTCATCTCATAGAAGCTGCCCCTTCACATTCGACATAGGTGATTTCTCCTAAAGAGTATCCTGTAATACCCCACTTTATCATCTTGAGATAGAAGAATCATTAAGAGCATGAGCTCAGCCTTCCCAAAGTACAGGTCTATCACTCTTTCATCACAGGAATAGATAAGGAACTCAATTTCCCGAGTGCTTTGTTCGATCCCCCCCCCCCCCCCCCCCCCCCCCCCAAATTCGGTTTTCCCATTGAACCTGCAAATTGGATTTTACAATTCAGGTTGGGTTGCCATCATGGTTGGAAATCAATTTCATGGGCTTCAACCCCATTCCCCTCGATGAAACCTCTACTCGGTCTCTCGTCAGACCTTTCGTAAATGGGTCTGCAATGTTTTCTTTAGACTTCACATAATCTAAAGAAATGACACCGGTTTTTAGTAAATTTCTCACGATTTATGTCTCCGACGAATGTGTCGTGATTTTCCATTGTACACATTGTTATGTGCTCTTCCCATAGCTGACTGACTATCACAGTGCAAACTAATGGGTGTCATTGGTTTTGACCACATTGGAATATCCTCCAAGAAACCCCGAAGCCAATCAGCTTCTTCTGCCGCAAGATCTAAAGCTATGAACTCAGATTCCATAGTTGATCTAGCAATGCATGTCTGTTTGCATGATTTCCATGAAATAGCAGCACCGCCAATTATAAATATATATCCACTCGCAGATTTTATATTTTTGGAGTCCGATATCCAATTCGCATCTGAATACCCTTCAATTACTGCTGGGTATCTCGTATAATGTAGTTCGTAGTTAGAAGTATATCTTAGATATCTAAGAACTCGAACTACTGCCTTCCAGTGCTCATAACTGGGATTACTCGTATATCTGCTCAATGTATTGACAGAATTAGCTATATCAGGTCTAGTGCAATCCATGAGGTACATTAGACTGCCTATGACTCTAGAATACTCAAGTTGTTGCACACCTTCTTCGCGATTCTTGCAAAGATTTGACACCACTTCCATAGGTGTTCTAGCGATGGTATTATTTCCCTTGTCAAACTTGTCAAGTATCTCTCGACATAATGACCCTGGGAGAGAAAATATCCATCTGCATGTTTGGTGATCTTCCTTCCAAGAATCACATCTGCAAGACCTAGGTCTTTCATCTCAAAATTTCGTGACAACATTTTCTTGGTAATTTTGATGTTATCGTTATTACCAACAATTATCATGTCATCTACGTATAGACATACTATCACATAGTTTGTATTGTCTCCTTTCACGTAGACACACTTATCGCATTGATTTGTTTTAAACCCATTTGAAAGCATGACGCTATCAAATTTTCCGTGCCATTGTTTAGGTGCTTGTTTTAATCCATACAAGGATTTCACAAGTTTACACACCTTCGTTTCTTTACCTGGAGCTACAAACCCTTTAGGTTGTTCCATGTAAACCTCCTCTTCTAACTCTCCATTTAGAAAAGCCGTTTTAACATCCATTTGATGGATCTCTAAGTTATATAATGCAGCAAATGCAATTATTAACAGACGTTTTCCGGGATACAGGAGCGTATGTGTCGAAATAATCAACACCTTCAGTTTGTATGTAACCTTTGACTACAAGTCTAGCCTTGTACTTATCTACAGTACCATCAGCTTTCATCTTCCTCTTGAAGATCCACTTGTGGCCTAGTGGTTTACAACCTGCAGGAAGATCCACTAGTTCCCAAGTATGATTCTGTAAGATAGATTCTATCTCACTGTTCACCGTTTCTTTCCAAAGATCAGAGTCTTGTGAAGACATTGCTTCTTTGAAAGTAGTCGGATCTTTTTCCAACAGATATGTTAGAAAATCCGAGCCAAAAGATCTCTTTTCTCGCTCTTTTGCTTCGTCTAGGCGATTCTACATTCTCTTGAGATTCTCTATCCCCCACATTTCTCTCAACATTGGTTTCAGGCATTGTCGGAGTTTTGTGGGGAAAGATTTCCTCAAATAACGAAGCATCCCTAGCCTCAATGATAGTATTTACATGCATTTCTGCATTGTCTGATTTATGCACCAGAAAACGATAGGCACTACTATCTTGCGCATATCCGATAAATACACAATCTACTGTCTTAGGTCCTATCCTAGTCCGTTTAGGAGGAGAAATTGGTACATTTGCTAGACAGCCCCAAACCCTTAAAAACTTGTTACTAGGTGCACGACCTTTCCACAATTCATAAGGCGTTTTATCCAACTTGTTATGTGGTACTCTGTTTAGCACATAGTTTGCGGAAAGCAGAGCTTCTCCCCACAAATTTCGAGGTAAGTCGGAACTTATAAGCATTGCATTCATCATTTCCTTAAGCGTTCTATTCTTCCTTTCAGCAATACCATTTTGCCCGGGAGAATAAGGCGCAGTGGTTTGATGAATAATGCCACTCTCAGCACATATTTGTGCAAATGGTGACTCATATTCACCGCCTCGTCTCAACTTCAAGTTGATTCTCAACTTCATTCTTATAGTGAATGAACATATCAATTGCTTCGTCTTTACTTCTCATTAAGTAGACATAACAATATCTTGTACAGTCATCGATAAATGTTATGAAATAATTTTTACCGCCTCTAGATTGTACATACTTTAGATCGCATACATCCGTATGGATCAAGTTTAACGGTTCGGTGCTTCGCTCAATTGAGTGGAATGAAGACTTGGTTATTTTGGCCTCTACACAAGTCTCACACTTGTGTTTATGATTGATGTTAAATTTAGGTAATAGATTAAGAGACATTAGCCTTTGTAAGGACTTATAATTCACATGTTCTAATCTACCATGCCACAAATGTAAAGACTCACAAGAATAATCAAACTTTAAAGTTTTATTAGCCACATTGGCAACAGTCATTACATTATTTTTGCTTGTGCCAGCCTCATATGCTGCATTAACATCAACATCAACCTCTACATTAGACTTAACCTTAGGAGCTAAAGTCATTACACTCATTTTGAAGAGGTTATTGGCCAAGTAGCCTTTGCCTACAAACATACCACCCTTGGTCAGAATAACTTTGTCGGACTCAAACACGAGCCGAAAGCCTTTCTTGTTCAGCGCTGCTCCGGACATGAGATTCTTTCAGATCTCTGGCACGTGGAGCACCTCGGTAAGAGTCAACTCTTTTCCGAAAGTCATTTTTAGCACAACCGTCCCTTTGCCTTCAACTTTTGAGACTACTGAATTTCCCATGTAGCAGTGCTCATCATTCACCGGTTGATAGGTCTTAAACATCCATTTGTTGGCGCAAATGTGTCGAGTAGCCCCAGTGTCCACCCACCATTCCTTGGAGTTCCCTCCAACAAGATTCACCTCCGATACCACAGCACTCAGATGCATGTCATCCATGTCAGAGCTCAGATTGTCCTCAGCAATGTGGGCATGTGCAGGCCTCTTGCCTTTGCCTTTGTAAGGGACTATCTTCATCTTACCGTCATTGTTTTGACGTTGAGTGCAGTTGTTTTGACGTTGAGTGCAGTCCTTGGCCTTATGGTTAGGCTTACCACACACATAACAGTCACCGGTGAACCTCCTTGTCTGAGTATCTTGGGTCAAAAGTACGCTTACGCTTGTTCCCATGGGAGTTGTCCCCAACTTCAACCACGTTGGCCTTGGAAATCATTCCAAATGATTTCTTGTCAACTTTTCGGTTGTCTTGCTCGATGCGCAGCCTCCTGATAAGATCCTCTAGACTCATCATCTTTCGCTTGTGCTTTAGGTAGCTCTTGAAGTCCTTCGAAGATGGCGGTAATTTTTCAATCATCATCGCCACTTGGAGAGCATCATTTAGCCCCATACCTTCGGCAGCAAGTTCGTGATATATCAGCTGCAGCTCTTCGCGTTGCTCAACAACGCTCTTGCCATCTACCATTCGATAATCATGGAATCGTCCGGCTACAAATTTCTTTGCGCCTGCGTCGTCAACTTTGTACTTTATCTCTAACGATTCCCAAAGATTCTTAGCAGTCTCCTTGGGGGAATACACATTAAAAAGTGCATCGTCAAGAGAATTCAGTATGTAGTTACGACAAAGGTAGTCGGCACTCATCCAGGACTCAACTATCACAGCAGATTGATGATCCTCTTTGTCCTCCACCGGTTTCTCCTCCTTCAGAAACCTGGTCAAGTTCAAGGTGGTAAGGAAGAACATCATCTTTTGTTGCCAACGTTTAAAGTTGGAACCTTTGAACTTTTCCGGTTTCTCAAATTGAGAAAACGGCATCGGACCTCTCAGAACTGGCATAGCGGCCTCAGTACCGCTAACATTGATAACTGGAATCTCAGTATTCACAGCTGGTGGTCGGGTAATCTGGTCAGCCATTAGCTATAACAGAACACAAATAAGAAAGCACAAATAATATCAAAGCAGTTTTGAAACAGTAGGATTAAACCTTTGAAAAATTCATGAACAATATCTTAAGAAAATATGAAAGCTGAGTTTTGATAAAACAGAACAAAACAAACAAAAAATTTAGAATTTAGACAAAACATAAGAAGATCACAAATACTCTGATATAATAAAATGCTCGAAACAGTAAAAACTTACAACAAACCGTTTAAATAAACTGGGTAGAAACTTTGTTGTTGTTAAGTAACTGCAATGGACGAGGCCACAGTAAACCGTGTGCCCGTAAACTCTAAATTGCCCGCCTACAACTTCTGGCCTCCTGGACAAGAGAGTTCCAAGGTACAACGTCCCAAACACCTCTGTATGGGTTGAAGCAGAAACCCAGACAGACTCACTCGAACACTAAGAAGTGTGTAGTACTCTCAAGAAGATGATATGATATGCAAATGCAAATTCGGGATGAGATAAAGAATGAGGCTGGAGCAGCTTATATAGCTGCAACAGCAGGCCTACCAAAGGCCACAACTTAAATGACAATGCATAGTGGGTTAGATGAAAAGTCTCAACATTTAACATCATATTCATTTCGGATTTAAGTCTCACACTTAAATCTGACATCAATTCTGCAGGTAGGTAAAAAGACTCAACTTAATACTCAGCAGAATATGAAAAGTCACGCATATGAAAAGTCATTTCAGAAATCCGAGTAGTAAAAAGATAGGACTGCCTTCGCGGCAGCGACACGCGCGACGCGACGCGACGCGACGAGGCGTGGCGTGGCGTGGTGTGGCGAGTCGAGTCGAGTCGAGACGAGACGAGACGAGCCGAGCCGAGCGGACGGACGGACGGCGCGCGAGGGGCACCCATCTTTTCTACTTAACTACACTCTAATGATTTGTATCTCAATATAAACAAACCATAAGTGCCTCAATTACTCAATGTGAGATTTCTTTAGCCTAATTGCCTTTCACAATTAACTTACCATAATTTTGTTCTCATTAACAAATTAATAATAATATTGGGCTTTTAATTATTAAAACCCAATAATCCTAACATCTTAGCCTTCACATCCTTTGGAAGTGCCGCAGATGGCCCAGCCTTCGAGTATTGCTAGAATTTTTTAGGATCATCGTTTATAATAATTAGTACTTCTACTTCGACAATATAATAAGCACACAAAGCTATAAACAATAACATTAGTATAGTTTACCCGAATGGATGAACAATGCTTTTGGGCCTAATTTTGTCTTTAAAAAAAGAAAATTCACCCTAACCTAGCTGCCATCGCTTATCACGCCTCCGCCCTCATCTTTACTCCACCGCCGCTAAGCTTCCCGGTAAAGGTATACCATTTCTCCAAAGTAACTTCCTCCCGCTTCTCTTTTGTGTTTTTGGGATTTTTTTAGGGTTATTTGTTCCCCAAATTGATTTATGCGGCTTTCTCTATTCTCTATGCTCTTTATCTAAGTAGATCCCTATTTTGTTTCTGTTGGCTTCTCGAAGGGCTCGAGGATTCCGTTTGATTCGATTTTGGGTTTTGTTTTTTTTTCAGGCGCGATTTCAATTTGTGTGTCATTGCGTTTATTATTTGTTCCCCAAATCGATTTCCGCGGCTTTCTCTATTCTCCGCTTCTATGGATTTTGCTACCTTTAGAAGGAATTTTGACCAGAATTTGAGTTATTGATGTTGGTTTTTCAAATTGTGATAAATTCTTCATTGATGTATTAATTACAACCAATAATCAACTCCAAGACTAGAAAGCGGTCTCTAAATTGCATTTTTAATTTTAGATAATTCCTCCAAAGAAACTAATTATTTAGCAAGAATGATTTATCGTATCCCATCTTAGAATAGGATAACTATCAGCCACCTCGAAACTAATGATGGTTGAAGAATGACAAATCTTTGCTTATTTTTGCTTTCCCCAACAGTAACAATAAAATGCCCCTTTTGAACATCGGTTAATCGCGTTGAGTTTGATCTTCTTGATAAAGATCGTCTTAGAATCTTCCGAATGTCCATTGTCTTATGGTAATATGATAGTTTTGCGAAAGATGAGAAGGCTTATGTATTTTAAGGACTTGTTGATTGTTTTGTGATCGGATAGTGTTGTGTATATATAGATAGACGAATGCGTAATGGTGTATCTTTCAACATTTTGGATGAGTTGTAGTTAGAAATATAGAGAAACAGAGGTCACACGATGAATTAATAACATGGTTTTGTCTTCCATTAATCACCACAAGTCATGTTGAAGACATTGTTCCCTATTAATTTCAGTAACACACACTTAAAGACCCTGCTGAATCATCTCAATTTTCACGTATTCATTTAATCCGCCTAATTTCAGTAGGCAAACATTGTATTTAACTAAAGTAGAGTTGCTATGTTTATCCACCAAAGATTATATCTTTGCCTGCTAATCATCCATCAAATGACAGATACTAAGTTTTATTGAGTGAACTAATGTATAATGTTTCTTGAACTGTAAGCCGTAGTTCAGTGTTTTGAACATACAATCATTAATAAATATATATGTTTGCAAAAATGAATCAGAAAGTTAATACATCGGGTTTAGACCAGTCTATAACTGATGACAGTACATAACAAATATACCTGTCACAAAGATATGAAGTTGATAAAACTGTTGGATAATTGAATGATTTAAGAAAAATGGGTACTAACCAACCTTAATAGTAAGGAACTTGGTTACTAGTCTTGGATTCGAGTATCGTGAATAGAGGAAATGGGAGAATTTCCAGCATCATGGATCAGACCAGGCTTGATTCTGGATTGGTATGGGCCAAAAATAATTGAATAATAGGTCCGAAGTGGTAGAATAATTTGGAATGCGGCGCCAAAGACGCTAATGTTTGTCCCGAGCCTGCTGGTACATGGACCCATCTCTACGCCACCTATTTTAAGATTCTTTGAATTTTTTTTATTTTTTCGTAACTTATGTACCGATTAATGCAAGAACTGGGCTTTCTGCGGAATTTTATTTTATTCGATTTTTATCTGAAGTTTCTTCATTGATATGTGATATGTGAGTTTCAAATTTCAACGAAAATTGCATGTTTTGGCCCAAAAGTGAAGATCTACGGATATAATCAACTGATAGACTTTTTTCATGTAAAATTTTATAAATTAAGGTGACGGGAATATACTAATTGTTCTGATGCGTTGTTGTTGCGTTCTTGAAAGATTGATTTCATGGCATTCTTGGGAATTTGAATCATTTTAAGGCAATACACAATATGATTTTTGATCATTTAATAAGTTGGTGACCAAAAAAATCATTGATTTGAATTCTCTTTATGTTCATTGAAGGAGTTTGTTTTATTTACTTTGGGAACAATAATTGTTTCTTAGCCAAATCACCTGAAAGTGAGCTCTTTTTGACTTTTGTATGTATTTTTATTAATGGGTACAAGAAGAGTTAAAGAAAGGGCCTTGGACTTCTGAAGAGGATGAGAAATTGGTAGATTATATCAGCAAAAACGACAATGGAAGCTGGCGTTCCCTCCCCAAATTTGTAGGTTTTTTACACCCATTGTTCTTACTTCCAAGAAAATATGATTTCCTTTTTAAATCTTCGTATGTATTTACTTGGATAAGTGTTATGCTACATTGATGGTGGGTATGAATTATGATAACGATATACCATATGTCTTATATTATTCCGATTGAAGGGACGAGCTCAAGAAAAAGGTTGATTGTTGAAAGAGTCATGGCCTTCAAAACGAATTCGTTCTGTATTTATTTATTTTCATAATTTTCTCCCACTTTTGAGGTGCCTTTTTGTTTTCTGTTTTTTACTTAAAATGTTTTTGGTTTTGATCTTTTTGTTCATGACCTTTTTTCGTAGTTTTTTCCAGTTTTCTGATTTCTAAATCTAAGGTATCCTAAAATTGG